>JASVER010000062.1:1627141-1689748 GCA_030449065.1 Oceanodroma leucorhoa
GCCAGGGGAGGTTTAGATTGGATATTAGGAAAAATTTCTTCACTGAAAGGGTAGTCAGGCATTGGAACAGGCTGCCCAGGGAAGTGGTGGAGTCACCATCCCTGGAGGTGTTCAAAAAATGTGTGGATGTGGCGCTTCGGGACTTGGTTTAGTGGGCATGGGTAATGGGTTGATGGTTGGACACGATGATCTTAGAGGTCTTATCCAACCTTAATGATTCTATGATTCTATGATTCTATGATTCTATGAACATAGTTTGAAGGCAGTGAATAGACTTGTGAGAAAATGTCTCCTGAACTCTTTAACAATATTCATTTTGTATGAGTAAATGGTCATTTTTAAGAGGTTTAATCTTGGCCAGTTTTCAGTGGGTTTTCATATAGATGACAAATTTTTATTTCTGATCACAATCTCAATATAGCCTTTTACAAGGCACTGGACCAGTGGAGATCCTGTATAAACCCAAGTTTGGTTGTTCTTATGTTATTCTTTTCATGGTGTTGAAAAGCAGTATAATAACTTCCAAAGCACTGCTGAAATATTTTTGCTGAAACATTGCAAGAATACTCATCATAAGAAGAAACAAAAATAGTCCAAATAACTCAAATTATTTATGGAAAATGTAATCAAATACAAAGAGGCTTTTAAAGATAGGGTCTTGGGGAATTGTCTCTACAGGCAATGTTATTTTCTCTGCTTGCAAGAGGGAGAGAATATGAAAAACCTGTAAATTGCTGCCAACAAGATATATATGTTTGAAAAAATTCAAGTTGCTCGTTTCACTTGCATGCCATTATGCCACTTCTTCAATAATTATTATTTCTTCAGTTTCATGCTTTATTAATTGATTCTTGTATTCTGTCTATTAAAGGAAGAATAAAACATTTCATTAGTGTTTTATATATGAGATTAGCCATGAGTTTACAATTTATGAATCCCCTGTTATTCAGAGTTGTTATTTTTATATAGAAATTGTAGTGGGACTCTGTCAATGAGAGAACTGAAGTAGACATGTCTAGGTCTTCCCTCCATGATGAGCTTCCCAAGGACGAACAAGACTTTTCAACCCAAAAGCCAGAAAACTCATCTTTTTAAACATAGGAAAGTTAACATGACGAAGGAACAGAAAGTAAAAGGATTTATAAAGGCTCACCAGTGATCCAGTATGTCCTTGCAGACACATACTTGCTTCCAGACCTGGCTGTAGCCAACTTAAAGACTTTCAGCAAGTTGCAGCAAACTTTGCAACATGCTGTCTAGATAGGCAGTTTCCCTTTTTTACTTGCAATTTCTGTCTGTCTGTTCCTTCTTCTTCTCATGAGTCTCTCCAGTTTTCCGCATAAGCTAGAACCTCTCAGCTCTCTGCTACATTGTCTTGCTTACCACACCCTAGAAACTTTTCCTCCTTCAGCGTCATTGCGAAATACTAACATGGGTCTCAACACCTGCTACGGCACAACTGGTTTTGGCGAGCAGTAGATTTCTTTGCCCCTTCTCTCCCCATAGTTTACCAATAGTCTGTTTCTGCATTATTATTGGGCTGAGAAGCTTAGGCTCAGCACTATTCTAGTGATATCATATGGCTTATAGGGAGAATAGGGTGAAATTGTATATTTTCTCCAATGCTCCAGGTAGACAGATAACAAGTGTTTCTGAATGGAAAAGGAAAACCAGAAGAATTATTGCATATGGACCTTCTCTTTCAACACCCCAAGAACAAGAAAAAGAAAGAAAATTTATCCTTGCTTCTGTGCATCTTTCTGACACTTAGGTCATACCTTTGAGACTACAATGGATCCTTATTTATCACAAATTTTAGTCAAATGGAAAAAAAACATACCTGGAAATCCATTGGAGAGATCTCATGGAATGGGTCTCTTGGCTGTGGTACAGTAGCAGATTTTTTTTTCAAATAAATGCTTCTACAATGGCAAAAAGGGTTGGTGAAGAAAAGACTTAACATGCAAACATATGAACACGTACTCTATAATAATGCTCCTGAGGTATTATTTTATTCCTCTAAGACAAAAGCAGTGAAAGGGTAAGTAAAAATTATATAGACTGAATACATGGTAATGAACGGTATCATTTCATTGTTCAGAATTTGGATGATAATAATTTATTTTATGACTTATTAAAGAATAATAGGAAGTTGTTTTTTTAAGTACCTGAAAGGGAAATGCCCTCAAAACAAGGAAGCAATTTCATGTACCACCCATCTACATTGCAGGGTCTGATGGCAGGAAAGAGACACTAATATAAGGCCTTGTCCCAGTATTGGAACATGTTGTGTTATATTGATCAAGTGGGTAAGAAGGTTGGGAATCAGAAATATAGAGCCCACTTGAGGAACATCCAGCAGGTCATGATTCCTGCTATAGTTCGCTGTTGTTTTTTGCCCTTCCTCCTCTCTTTTAAAAGGAGGCCAGAAATTTTCTGTTGGGGAAAGAGAATAATACAGAATAAAAATTTTGCACAAGAAATAAGGCTTACACTGTGCAGAGAAAAAGTACGAGACTTGCTGTCAGCACTGGTATCAGAAATAACGTATATGATGAAGTAGATGTAAGCTGTTCTTTTCCTGAAAGACAAGCAATCACAAGCAATTATCAAGGTGTTGGTTAGTATCACAGAACAGGAGTGATTGCACAGCTATGTGTAATCATCTGCTTTGCATGACAGTGTCAAGCACTGGTATGAAATGACTGCTTCTTTAGTTTAGCACCTCATTGCCCTGTAACATGTGAAGGAACGGGATGGATGACAGTATATGGACTGTCTACAGTAACTTGAGACCTTACCAAGCATTTTGTGAGGAACTGAGGCCTGGAGAGTACTTCAAAATCCAAGATGGCAGAGAGTAACAGGGGAAAAGAGAAGTTTATAAAGCCAGAAGTAGAAATGGAAGAAGGAAAAGTGCTGGCAACAGGCCTCAAAAAGGTCTGCTTTATTCACTATCTCCTTGCAAGAAGCACAGACTGTCACACCAGGATGCTTGGAGACCTCCCTCATATTAAGAGATATGCCAGTTCTTCGCTCCTTTTCATCCTAGCAAATTAATGTGCAAATATCAATGTGTTTCCATCTGTAAGTATGAAGTAATAAATGAGGCAGACAAATAATAACCAAGGGAAAACTAAGTCAAGGAGGTGATTTTCATTCTTACCAAACTCTACAGGTGTACTCCACTCTCCCCAGCTTGTGCTCACTAAACAACCATTGTCCGTTGCTCTGATTTTGACGCTGTACCTTTTTCCTGTACTGAAGCTCCCAAATATGTAAGAATTTCCTGTGACGCTTCTTTCCTAAATACAAAACAATTAGACTGAAAACTTTTTATTCACTAGATATACAGATGTTAAGAATGCATCAGGTTCATTTAATGATGCAAACAATTACAAAAGAAGATTTTACACATACTTCTGTGAACAGACTGGAGTGAAATAACAAATAGAAAATTATCCCTTAATAAATTAGCTTGTTCCACTATAATTCCTTTTGTTTGAATATTTTTGTTATTGGTAATGTGAAGATGAAATTTGAAGTATTCTTCCCCTGCTCCTTAACCTCTGCTAAACAATGGGACTTTGGGGGAAAAAAAATCAATAGTTTGTATTTTCAATCTGTAAATATTTTATTCTTCTATAAGATAATTCTCTGAAGATCTGACATTCCCTTACCATGGATGTTTTTAAAACTGAAGTAGAGTTTAACATCCAGGTGATACAGAAGGGAAAAATTTGACATATAGTGAAATCCTTCTCCGAAGGATTTCCTTCTTTATACTGGCTTAATCTTTCAGGTGATATTTTCTTGCCTCCTGCATCTCAGCCCCTTCCAGAGACGATTAATAAAGAAAAAAATTCTCCACATTTTGTGTGTCTAAGTGTGATGTGGAATTAATATCCATATTTATACATATATATAAATTTGGTAGGAAGTACAAAAGACTGTAAAATGGAAGATTTTCTGACTTGCATAGAAGTAATATAAAGTTCCACATGTGCAGGAATTTTTGGTACCATGTTTTATAAATAACAGTTTAAAACTCTGAGTTTAGGAAAATTGTCAATAAAGAGCATACATAGTATACTGAAACTGGTAGTGTGAAACCAAAACAATTTGGTTGGAGGATGCTCTGATATAGGTGACATTTCAACCCAGCATAAATGTTAGATTAATGAGGTAATAAAGACTTACTGTTTTAGATGTGGTTTTGATGTTTTTCTCAGGATCAACCTAGCAACAAGAGAAAATTTCAAATTTTATGATCGTTCTTTTTGCTACTATATAATAAGGGGTCCTGCCTTATGAATGTTTGATTTTCAAGAAAAAAAAATAGTATATTTAATATTTTAAATGCATTTTTTTAAAGATTATGAAGTTAAGCTGTTTTTATTGGGTTTGCGTGGCAAGGTTTTGGTAGCGGGGGGTGCTACAGTGGTGGCTTCTGTGAGAAGCTGCTAGAAGCTTTCCCCATTTCCAATAGAGCCAATGCCAGCTGGCTCCAAGACAGACCTGCYGCTGGCCAAGGCCAAGTCCGTCAGTGATGGTGGTAGTGCCTCAGTGATAACACATTTAAGAAGGGGGAAAAAAACCTGTGCAACAGCAATTGCAGCCGGAGAAAGGAGTGGGAATATGTGAGAGAAACAGCCCTGCAGACACCAAGGTCAGTGAAGGAGGAGGGGAGGAGGTGCCCCAGGTGCCAGAGCAGAGATTCCCCTGCAGCCCGTGGTGAAGACCATGGTGAGGTAGGCTGTCCCCCTGCAGCCCATGGAGGACCCCACGCCGGAGAAGATGGATGCCCGAAGGAGGCTGTGACCCCGTGGGAAGCCTGTGCGGGAGCAGGCTCCTGGCAGGACCTGTGGTCCCATGGAGAGAGGAGCCCATGCTGGAGCAGGTTTGCTGGCAGGACTTGTGACCCCGTTGGGGGATCCATGCTGGAGCAGTCTGTTTCTGAAGGACTGCAGCCCGTGGGAAGCACTCACATTGGAGAAGTTTGTGGAGGACTGTCTCCTGTGGGAGGGACCCCATGCTGGAGCAGGGGAAGAGTGTGAGGAGTGCTGCGCTTGAGGAGGAAGGAGCGGCAGAGACAGTGTGTCATGAACTGACCACAACCCCCATTCCCCATCCCCCTGCGCCACTGGCTGGGAGGAGTGAAGTTGAGCCCGGGAAGAAGGGAGGAGTGGGGGGAAGGTGTTTTTAAGATTTGGGTTTATTTCTCATTATCCTACTTTGATTTGATTGGTAATAAATTAAACTAATTTCCCCAAGTCGAGTCTGTTTCGCTAGTGACAGTAACTGGTGAGTGATTTCTCCCTGTCCTTATCTTGACCCACGAGTCTTTTGCTATATTTTCTTTCCCCTGTCCAGCTGAGGAGGGGAGTGAAAGAGTGGCTTTGGTGGGCACCTGGCGTCCAGCCAGGGTCAACCCACCACACTGTTCTTCCATTACAAGGTTTTTCCTCATCACTAGTGCTCTGAAAAACTGTACCCTTTAAATTTGATTGCAGAACTGAGTATCAAAGAACTAAACAAAAAAAGGCTCAGGTTGCCCACCAATTAAAATTGTACATTTTACCTGTACAAAACAAAGTATCTAAAAAAATACTAGTAAACTGGGAAAATGTTTTTTCCATTAACACTTTTGTCTGTGTAGCTTTTACATTCTTAAATGTTTAATTTAGCTACATTAGTTGTCCTTTTTTTTTTTTTTAATTTTTGCTCTTGGAACAACGAACTCACAAATATTTCTGTAAATATTTCAGACATTTTTGATGGCTATAATACTACTTTCCATGTTCATCCAAGTCTTCAAAGTACTTGCAAGTACTGAAATGTTTAGTAACAACCATATACAGTTAAGACCTGGAAAACCTGGATATTCTGTTCCTATAACCTGACAGAATATTTCTTTTTATTCAAAGACATGGATGACTCTTTCCACTTCAAGTTAAAAAGAAAGGACACAGAACTTAACAAAACCCCACAGTGAACAGATGCTGTATTACTGCCTTGTACATCTGATTGTGAGAGCTGTGGTGCAACCATCCTGATTGTGTATGCTGCAGACCTACTTTAGATAAACCTAAACTCCTAAACTCCTTCAGCAACACCACACTGGTATCAGTAAATGGAGGCAACAGGAGAAGAAGGCAAGGTTGGATACACAAAGGGCAGGATGGAGAGTACAGGGGTCCAGGTGGAGACACCTAAGAGCCCTTGCAGCACATCCTAACTTACAGTTGCGCCTTTGTAATAAAGCATGTGTTACTTCTTTGGACCTAATTTAGTAATATCATAAACCTGACTGATCAGTAATGATGACTACAAGAAGTAGGAACAAATGCAAAGTGAGTTTGTGAAAGACATGATAAAAAGTGACTGATGGGATAGGAGACTGCAGAGAGGAAAACCACAGAAGAGAAGGTGCTGACCTAACGTCATCAAAAACCAGTAGTAGGACTGAAAGACTACACTGAGACCCAAATTGCCTTACAGGGACACATAAAATTGGTAGTATCCAATTTAACAGTAGCTTTGCTTTTTTGTAGTATATTTAGAGTTAATTTGATGTATCCTATAACTGTTCATAATAAAGTCATCGAGTAATATGGTCCGTCCCCCTGTAAGTGCTAGAATAGCTATTCACCCTCAGTGTGAGGAATCCCTTGCCTAGTTTCTTTAATGACCAGCTATAGAGTGGACTGAAAGCATTCCCTCAATTTGCTGCCCCTATTTGCAGTCCTCAGCTCATGTGCAAGAGGGGCACTACATATCAAAAAGGAGAGATTAGTTAAGTAGGGAAAGAGAACAGGGTATTGGTTGTATGGTTGTATGTGTGGAAATACAAGCATACAAAATACTATGAAGAATCATGATTATTCTTACCTTGTTTTCTATGACAATTTCATATTTGAAACAAGTATGTCTCTTCACATGACTTGTGCGAGGTGGTTGCCACCAAATTTCACAACCATGAGAAGCTTCTGTACAGTTCACAGTGACATTTAATGGAGGGGTGAGTTTTTCTACAATAATATAATCACAAATACTATTGATTAACAATATCAGCTCTCTTCACTCTGCCTTTTTAAAATGTAGGTAGATGTTCAAGCAACTGGTCTAAAAAGATGTAGTGAATCTTTACCAGAATTATTATATTCACCCCATATTCTAAAACGGGACTCCCTGATTTAATGCTCCAGTTGAGGAGCCTGGAGTACCAGCAGCAACAGTAGGTAAAATTAAAAAACACAAACCATTTGTTAGATTTCACTGGATTCAGCATAAATCTGTGCAGCTTTTTTTTTTTCATAATAAACTGAAGAAATTTCTTTCTTTTTTTTTTATTTTTTTAGTAGTAACATTCTTCCACTAAAAAAAATAAAGTTTTTGCTCACAGTGTTAAGGTATGTTAATGTTGGTTCTTTTGTATTATGTGGATGAACAGAATTACGAGATAATGATATAAGACCAACATCTAGATAGTCCTGCTCAGGCATCCTTAGCTATTTAATCCTGAAAGATGACACCTTTCTTTCAGAAAATAAATATTTCACTGAAATGTTCACAATTCTCTTACCTATGATTTCAGATTGTCTCTGCGTTCATTGTTTTTGTTCATTCTTATACTTTTGACTTTTCAGCCATCAAGGCTAAGGAAAAGGAAAAAAAAACCCTTTTTCTGGGAAGCAGTATTTTAAAAATGTATGCTTTTTTTCCAGGGATGAATTCTTCATTCCCTTAGCATAAAACTGGAAATAAAATGGAAAAAAAAATCCTTACCAATTTTGTACAGAATAATCATCTTCTTATACGACTGAATGTTTTGTCCACTTCTAGACCCATTTACCAGGAAATAAGCTTTCTTATTTTCTATTGTCACATTTTGGAATCTACATCCTGTGTGCCTTCCACAATTATCTTTGATGTAATTCTGGCATCCTGTGAAATCTTCTTTCCTTTACATGATATATTGCATCAGTTAAATATTGACAATATGTCACATGTCAGACCAGAAATAAAATTCCCCACATTCAAGCAGACCTACTTACCTTGAGGTCTTCCAGTACAGGAAATATTGGGTATCTCCTGAAGCAGTCCTGCCCACATGCCAAGTGCAGTTCATGAAGGAAACATTGAAAATGACACAGACAAAATTTTCAATGGCTGTCCCATTCATGCCTGCAAACACAGGAAGAATATCCCATGTCCACCCCGTGGAAAGACTGTATAACTGCTCAAATCATGCAGATCTCTGCAAGCTCATTTAGTAATTTTTAGCTACCTGATTAGTAAATCCAACTGCATATTGTTTGGGTCTTGCAGTTAAGTGCTTACTTTAAGATAGCAATGATTTTATTTGTGTTGAGCTATGAGGATTATCTACCATTGTTGCAGATGCTGAAGATGTGACTAGGATTTAATCAACTCTTTAATCAACTCAGGCACAGTGATGTAGTGGAAGCTAATAACAAAGACAGCCACCGTTGTGCCCTTTGTTTAGATCCCCTGTTTATCTAAGGTCCAATCTACAATGGAATATAAATTCTACAACCATGAGCAAGGCAAGTTCTCTCTCCTGTGATTGTCTTAAGTGCCTCTGACCCTTGGTTGACTTAAAAAGGACTAAGGATTTAAAATAAGCTGTCCACCACTTTCTTCAGCGTAACAGCTGGGTGATTACAACCTAACTCTGACACTGCTTCCTGAAGCTAGCCCCTGCAGAAGTGTCATGATTTTGAAGAGAGAATGGCATATTTTTCAATCTTGAATTGCAAATGGCTGCTAATCTGTTCTGGCACTTCGGATTCAAGGATAGTGGTAATTTTGTTTGCACTGAACTTGATAGAAGCAGGCCTTAATATCCGTGTCATTAGTGTAAAAGCAAGACAAAATTGAAGCAGAAGCTGATAGTTTGCTTAAGTTAAAAGACTATTCAGGCTGTGTATTCCCATGAAGAATGAATTCCTTGTGCATTTCTTCCTTACCAAAAAGGTGAGATATCCAACAGGAAATAATAATCATGCAGTACGTCTTCTTAACTACTATTACAATTAATTGAAGGACTGGGTAACAGCTTTAAAAGACTGATTCATCGAGCTTAAGCACCACATGTACCACCTTTACATGTACCTCCCCGGTTAGCCTTAAAGCTCCCTATGTGTCTAACACAGGTTCCCAAACAAGGCCCAGAAGCCACCATATTATGAGACCAAGTGACTGTCTCCTGTCCAAGCTTCATTGCAGTCCAAGTTGGAAACCTCTTTTTCCTTATGTTCCCACAAGCATCTGATCATGTAGCTGACAGCACTGGTTTCAAAAGAAATGCTGTTGCTGAGCAGACCAAAACTTCTGAAGCTAGTGGATGCTTACGGAGAAAAGTATAAGGAGAGAGAAAGGACCAAGCAGGCCTTTGCCTATATGCTCTCTCACTTACTAGCAAGCAGTGCCCTAGGGACTTGCAAAGTTAAAGGCTACCTCATAGATCACTGTGCTTAGCAGTCTGAGAAAGCCTTATCCCCCATTAATTTCCTTCATCCTTTTTGAATCCATTTATTTTTTTGGCCTCTACCACATCCCTTGCCAATAGGATGAGCAGTGGGAGAATTCAAAAGGTCTGTTTTCCTTCTGGCTCCTTTCCTCTCTTAAGCTGTAATGTGAGAAAAGGCAATTCTCCAGAAAAGAAGGAGCTCAAACACACTCTTGTACCTAATATTTTTTCATGGCTTGCTCCAGGCAGCTACTGTGCTATATGGAGGCTTTTGGGACTACTCTACAGAAAAAAGTTTCTTTCATTTGAGTGTACTACAAGTACAGGCACATAATAAACGTGGCTAGGATCACAGTTTCCAGAGGGAAAGGCTGTCATCTAGGAGACCTGACCTAATATGATGTTGTGTAGTTTGGCTACAAATAGAGCTGGATGAATTAAACCCCATCCCTCTGAACACCTCGGTGAAAGCGTTCACGCTCGTAACACTGGGAGTCAGCATGCACTAGGAGAAATGTTGTCAGGGACAGGGCCTTGCAAAGGAGTCCCAAGAGTAGCAACCATCTGATTCTTTTGGAAATACAGAGGAATTTTTCAAGAGACAACAAAGTTGTCAGAGTACTCCTGGATTTCTAGAAAACTTCCTCTCTTTCAAGAGGAAGGTTGAAACTGTTTCAAGAGTTTGGTTCAGCAGCATTTATTTTGACAGCAGTGTTGGCCCTGTTGACATCTCCTGTCCTTCCCCATCCTCCATGGCTCCTTCCTGATTCCACCCTGCCTCCCTGGCTGTGCTAGTGCTATTCCTTGTGGGGCCTCATAGTGAGTAGTTCTAAAGAAGTGATCATCACTAAAACTAATAATGCTCCTCGCACCCCAGCAGTTTTTATTTCTTCTTGTTTTTTCATCTGGCTTAGCATCCTTTACCACAAACAGTGGAACAAGCTCATCTGATATGACAGTGTGGTATAGCAACAAAGACCCAGAGGAGAGCTGTCTAAGCTATTTCTGCTGCTGCAAGAAATGTTGATCCCTATCTAGTCACTAGAGGCATCTAAGCTCTCAGAATAGAGTTGCTTATATCCAACCTGTGTGTAAGTTTATATATATATGTATAACAAACCACTCCTGAGAGTCCAGTGATTATGGTACTGTACTGAGGTGATGGAGAGCTTTGCTCAGTTCTCTGGTCTGCCATAGATTCACTTTATGACCCAGGGTCAATCAAATTTCTGTACTTCACTTCTTCATTTACAAAAGAAATAAAGAAGCTCTCCTCCCATCAAGAAATTGTGAAGTAAATGCAGCAGTCTGAAGTATGACCACAGATGCTGTTCAAGGGTCTTAGGGGGATGGGCTTCATAAAGCTTTTGGTAATGCTGCAAATCAAAAGAAAAAAGGGTTATTCTGATTTCAAATGAGATCACAACCTGGTTCACATGTGGCCCAACAGGCAGTTCAGTTGGCTGGCAACATAGGAACGAGGGTGAAAGGAACTCCTGAAATGACATTATGGTCAAGGAAAAAGCAAATGAAACCACATCCTTGGCCTCTTCAGCAATGGCCTCAGTTTTTTATATCCAAGAGAAGCATATAGAGATATACTTAGATGTCCTTTAATCAGCCTAAGTTCTACAGCCAGAACATTACTGTGCCTACAAAACAACCATGATCAGCTGCACAACGTCGCATCCATACCAACATCAACCACATGCTGGGAAGATAACTCAGATATGTGTGAGTCACTCTATTCTCTTTGCTGACAGGACTTTTTTCCCAGGTTTTGAGGGGATTTATTTTTCATTTTTTCTTTTTTCACCTTTCTGTGGATATGCCAAAGAAAATCTAGCAGAGTAGACTACTACTGTATTCACCCACAGTGTAAGTGTTACAGTTTTACTTTTATTTTTAACATCTGGAATGGATCTAAGTCTTCATGAGGCATTTCTGCCATTGTCTCCCATTATTTCAATGAGACACTGAAATTTTTCTCTTTCCAGTTTATACTTGAGGACTAGCTAAATTGTTCTAGTGGCTTCTTGCTTAACCACTCCTCTTTTAATAACCCCATATTTGTCACTTTTTGTCATTATTTCCTTAAAAAAGAGATAGGACCATACTCTCATGATCCTTTTCTGTGAGCTGTGATGCAAAGAACAGTTAAGTTTCTCTGCAGTGCACTCTTCTTTCTGAACTGCCTCCTATATTCTTTGCTAATGATAATAAAATACATATGCAAGTATACTAATAACCTCACAAGCATCCTTTGATTCATACATGAATAACTTATTTTCCTATATTTTAGTATCTTTAGCTATATTTGAAATCTTTCTTGACATTCTTGATATCTTTTCATGAAAGAGGTAAGGTACTTAACTGAGAGAGCCAGACGTGATGATAGTGATTGCACTCAACTGCATAACAACCCATTGTTTTAAGCACACACAGTGCTTTCTTTTACTTATTTATTTACTTTTCTTGAGTCAACTTAGATTACGTCCATCTGTTGGGCATATGTTAGAAAGTCTGTAGGAGTAGTAGCTGCAGAAAAATATCAGAGAAAAGAAAATTTAGCTCTGCAATCCTTTGGTAATCAAGATTATTAACAAGAAAGGACAGGATTTCACCTCTTGGCCTTGAGCCCAAGAGAATTCTTACTTTTATTCAGTAGTTCTTGAATAGAAAATGAATAAACTGCTCTTGACTCTTGGACACAATGGATCAGATAATTTGTAAAGGATTGTAAATAACATACTTGCTATTGGAAATGAATAAAAGGAAGTTAAATTGCTTTAACCTTTTAACTTAACTCTGAATATGCTGTCAATTGTGGGGTAGAGTTCATCTTACCTAAACTTACCCAAGCTGTGGTGTTGCATTTCCCCCCCTCCCCGGACCACTCTACGATCTCAGGAACCCCCGTTAGGCCTTGGCTTTTGTGTAATGAGTTGGGCAGTGAAGCGTCCCTTGACTGTACAAGGCACTCTTGCATGGCTAAGGTGGGGAGTGGCACTGATTGTACTAGGGACACCTGTTGCCTGACCAAGGTAGGAAATGAGAGCAGGGGATAATTCATCATCCCTGACAGCCTTGAAGCATTCCCTACCTGGATCGTAACTCGAGTGGAGCAGCACCATTGTTACTGTTCCGGGTTGTGGCCAGGGTGGAAATTTACTAATGACTAAAGCTAATTATCTTCTGAACCTATAAACAGCCGTCCTAAGTGAGACCCTTTGAGCCCTCCTGGACTGCAGTGGGCTGCGCCCAGAATCTCCCTCTGAGTGGGACGCGTCTCAGAGCTCACGAACTCTCAAGTTTGCAATATTTGGAGGACCATCAGGACCTGGGCTGAAATACTCGTCAGGTCTCAATCCTTCACCCATGGAGAAATGCCAAGACATTTAACGTGAGAATTTCATGAGTCTCGAGGGGAATTTTTAACAGGTACCTTTATCTAGCTTTGGGCCCTTGTGTGCGTGTGTGCATGAATTAATTTGGACAACCTTTGTGTGTGTGTGTGTGAATTGATTTAGACAACCAATAGTAAGCATAATCTGTAATTAAGTCACCGTCGTGATTGTAGTAGACTCTATTAACTCACTCTGTACATGTTAAATTAGTAAATGATTAAATGCTGCTAAAATCTTATGATCCACCTTAAAACTGTGAATGAACTTTAGATTGCTGCTGAACACATATAATCCCTTAGACAAGTCTGAGACCAGGAGTAGATCCAGCCACACCTAGACTCCTCTCTCAGAAGTAGTTTAGAGAGCAAGGGGGTCTACTCTGAATCTCGTGACTCAGCGGAGGGTCTCATCCCTTTTGTATTAGACATAAACCGTTGTCCAAGTCTGAGACTAAGATTGAATCCAGCCAGGTCTTCTCTGAACTTCGTGAGTCAATGGGAGGATCTTCCTTACCCTTTTTGTCCTTGGTCTCTGTATAAATCATTCCAACACAATCCTGACATGATTTCCCCTGTGTATACTTAATCCATGTAATGAGTAATAGAGTGAATATTGCCATCGAATTCTGTTAAGTCACGCTTTTATAAATTTCTATTAAAATCACTTTTTGCTGATACATTTGCCAGTGATTCTTTAACTGGCCTCAAAGCCACTCATTCGTGACAAATTGACGTAGTCGGCAGGATCCTAAATCAGTATTTCCTGACACAAGTGCTGTATAGATATGCCCACAGGGGAACCAGTAATTCTGCACTGTCTTAATAGTGGCTGGAAAGAAACAGCTACTTAAGACACAGTTTATTCAACCTAGTCTAGGACAAGATGAATCAAGGCTTCACTATATTTATTTCCTGCCAGTTACTGAAAAGATAGTCCAGGGTGACCAGCCCAGAGCGATCCCTCTAAGACTAAGCTATCCACCTTGGTCAGGTGAATCCAGGAGGATTCATTCCTTTCCCTTCTTACATCATCTGGAATCCACATGTAAGTACTAAACAGAAATGCTGCCACTATTCTTTTCTCACTGAAAACTGCAAATTTATTTTTGAAAATGCCTTTTCCTCCTCTTTCTTATACCTGTGCTAGTATCATGTGCTTTTTCTCTTTAGAAAAACAGTTGCAGTAGAAGAACAGTAGTATTTTCCCTAGAGGTGGTCCAAACTTTCTTTCACATCTCAAATAATTCCTGTGCAGATTATTGATCAAAATCTTAAGGAAACATAAAGTATTTCTGTGTAAAGTTGTTTCCTTTCTGCACTGTAGTTTACAAACTTTCTCTGAAAATTGGCTGCTGCTAGACTCCATGCTATAGCACAAGTCGTTCTCAGTTGCCTCTCAGAGCATGCTGAATCCTGACACATGTCCACAGGAGATGGTCATGTTAGGAATTTGGAAATATCAGCGAGGTTGAAATCCTGCTGCAGTGGCTATTCTCATCCAGGTTGATTAAAGAGTGAGTAGATGAGAATAAAAACTGTCCAATAACCTGCTGATTGTAAGTAACATATAACCATGTAGCTTATCATGTCTCGATATTGCTATGATATTTATAACCAATGAAAAGGGAGGTTTGTAATTGAAAAAAACTCAAAACCTTACACTTTGTTTTTATATCACTCTTTTTTGTTAAGGGAAATATCTTACCTCTGCTGGGTATAGTACTTAGGATTAGACCTCAGTTTTATTTCACAGCTTTGCCTCTGAAACACTTGGAAAGTTATTTTTGTCTGGGAGAATATATGAAATAGAATTACTGCTTACATGTTGGATGTGTTATGAGGGTAAAATTATGCCTACATTCCTATGACATTTTCAGAGAACTGTGTATATGTGAAATGTTCTACTTCAGTATTAAAATTGTAATAAGAGAAAAGACACTAGCATACTTCCATTCTACTGGTGCCTAAATGCAGTACTCCTAGAAGGGATTCACTCTGCATAGTGATTTTGCTTGATGGATGTAAAGAACTAAAACCTAAACATTTCCAGTTCGACTCTGTTTTCAAGAAAATACAGAAAGTGACATAGACACTCTTCAATGGTGTAATGCAGGTTTAAAATTAACAAACAAAATACTGCTACGTGGATGAGACCAGTAATACTGGAAACTCTGCTAATTTTAAAATATTTTTATATAACTAATTTCAGACTGTAGAAAAAATACAACATCAAAATTTTGTGTAAGGCATTCATCAGACAAGAGCATGCATTTACAGGTAGTGTCTGTCCATGCCTCACAGTTATTTTAACAACATTAAAACTAGCACAAATAACAAAATGCAGTATTTCTTTGCCTAGCTTCTTTGGAGTAAAAGCAAACAACGGACAAAGACGAAAGTAAACCTACCTCTTCCTTGAAAACCTGTTTCCCTGTGGCAGTTACAGTAACAGGGTTCAAAAAGGACGGAAGTAGTAAATTTGCCTTGGTGGCATATCTTTGTGTGCTTTGACAATGTGATTTCATTATTAAGTTCTTCTGAACCGCTCATGTAACAGGGTGTAAAAATCCCGCCTACGTCTTACTCATTTCCCTTACCCTGTACTTCTGTAATGTAACAGCAGGGAAAAGCGTGGTTACAGCCATTGTTTGTAGGGAGGCAAATAGGTCAGAATAGAAGGAGACCCTCTTTATGACTTCATTCACATAATTTTCGCTTATTCCTGTCACACACTTTTCATACAGGTGTTTGTACAGGGCACAACCTCAAAGATAGGTGAATATATGAGTCTACCTTCAGGCTCAGGTATAGGTCAGGTACCATTGTTTCAAGCCATGCCACTATTTTCTGCTTATTGTTTTAAGGTTACTGCCCTGCACAAGAGAGTAAGTCTGGTGCTTTGGACTTTTTAACAGCAGTTCCCAGCTTTGCACTAGCCAGCCTCATTTCCTGTTGATGGTTAACAAACCAATGTCACCAGCTTCCACAACTTTTCCACTTGAGTTGTACACATTTTTCTGGGCTGGGTGAATTCAACGCACAGACCAGGAAAAGTTTCTTCACACATGCAAATGCTCTGAGTGTACCAAATCAACACTACGTCACTTGTCTGTGCTCGTGCTCTGGTCCCAGGAGAATGTGCAGTCCCTCTTGCCCTCTGGCTGCAGAGTCTGAACGTCCTCTTTCCAACTGCATTCTACAATGTGAGCACACACAGTGTGGTGCCAACACAGTCCATTGTGTACTGCCCAGCCATGGAGATCCACAACTGCCCGTGTTAGCAGGCTCCAAAATGAGTAAGCCCAAGCCTTTTTTGCCATCTTTACTGCTTTTGACACTGAAGAGTGTGGGTGGGTCCTGAAAGATGTTTGTCCAGCAAAGCAACTTTCTGAGAAGTGAGAAACAGCACTTGCCTTTTCATGTACCCATAGTAGAGGTTGATTACAGATCCCTCTGCCTTTCTCATCTTTTAATCATTTGAACAGAAGATGAACTTATTAAAGTAAACAACAGCATTTAAATCTGATTAGTTATATATTCATTGAGTACAGCAGTCTTACTATACCTCTCTGTTACACCTCACTGGAGGAGTGGTAAATCAGATCAGATCTGTCCTGTTTCTGTTTGCCTGTATCTTGTATAGCTTCACTCCCATCAGCCTCTGGTTTTGTTGCTCTTCTGGGAGGAGGAGGAATCTGGGGGTTTCTTGAGAAGATGTTTCCTCTTCTTCAGGTCTCAATTCCTCAATTTTATTCATAGAGTAGACAAGAGGGCACTAGCACATTCTCTGCTAAGACACTTAGAATCATAGAATCATAGAATAGTTTGGGTTGGAAGGGACCTTTAAAGGTCATCTAGGCCAACCCTCCTGCTGTGGGCAGGGACATCAACTAGATCAGGTTGCTCAGAGCCCCATCCAACCTGACCTTCAATGTTTCCAGGGATGGGGCATCTACCACCTCTCTGGGCAACCTGTGCCAGTGTTTCACCACCCTCATTGTAAAAAATTTCTTTCTTATATATAGTCTAAATCTACCCTCTTTTTGTTTAAAACCATTTCCTCTTGTCCTGTCACAACAGGCCCTGCTAAAAAACTGCCGCCATCTTTCTTAGAAGCCCCGGTTAAGTACTGATAGGCCGCAATAAGGTCTCCCCGAAGCCTTCTCTTCTCCAGGCTGAACAACCCCAACTCTCTCAGCCTTTCTTCAGAAAGGCGTTCCATCCCCCTGATCATTTTTGTGGCACTCCTCTGGACCCGCTCTAACAGGTCCATGTCTTTCTTGTACTGGGGACCCCAGGGCTGGACGCAGTACTGCAGGTGGGGTCTCACCAGAGCAGAGTAGAGGGGCAGAATCACCTCCCTCGACCTGCTGGCCATGCTTCTTTTGATGCAGCGCAGGATACGGTTGGCTTTCTGGGATGCAAGCACACATTGTCGGCTCATGTCCAGCTTTTTGTCCACCAGTATCCCCAAGTCCTTCATTCCCCAGCCTGTATTGATCCCAGGGGTTGCCCTGACCCAAGTGCAGGACCCTGCACCTGGCCTTGTTGAACCTCATGAGGTTCACACGGGCCCACTTCTCGAGCTTCTCCAGGTCCCTCTGGATGGCATCCCATCCCTCAGGCATGTCGAGCGCACCACTCAGCTTGGTGTCATCTGCAAACTCGCTGAGGGTGCACTCACACCCACTGTCTATGTCATTGATGAAG
The DNA here is from genome assembly GCA_030449065.1 of Oceanodroma leucorhoa. NCBI lineage: Eukaryota > Metazoa > Chordata > Aves > Procellariiformes > Oceanodroma > Oceanodroma leucorhoa. The sequence continues at coordinate 1,644,754 of JASVER010000062.1, forward strand.
ATATTAAACAGTACCAGTCCCAATACGGACCCCTGCGGGACACCACTTGACGATCTTCATCTGGACATTGAGCTATTGACCACTACCCTCTGGATGCATCCATCCAACCAATTCCTCACCCACCGGAGAGTCCACCCATCAAATCCATATTTCTCCAGTTTAGAGAGAAGGACATTGTGGGGGACCATGTCAAAGGTCTTACAGAAGTCCAGATAGATGATATCTGTAGCCCTTCCCATGTCCACTGATGTAGTCACTCCATCATAGAAGGCCACTAGGTTGGTCAGGCAGGACTTCATTTCAGGAGCTGCAGAAGTAAGACCTTTTGTTCTCTTTCTGACTTTCTATTGTAGACACTTCTATAAAATTGGAGTGAATTATGCTTTTGGGATAGGTTTGTATCAGTGAACCTGAAACCTCATTTTCTATAAGGTAGGTACAACCTGCCCAGCTAGATGACAATAATGCTGTGTAGGTTGGAAGCTAAACAATTGATTCTCATATACACCCATAAGGTGCACAGAATGAAACAGGTCTCTTGTGGAAAGGATGTAAGTACGTAATCACACTGATGTCAAAGCTTTTCAGTATGGCAGTAAATACTAGTTGTTGTGTAGTGGACACAATCTGAAATCCTGTTACTATTATTTTCTAGTTTAATAAACGAGAATTTCTCAGAACATTTAACATCATTAGAGGGATGAATTATTCAGGAAAACAACTGCAATACTCCAGTGATTTCTTGCATTTTTTTGGTTATGGTCCTCAGTTCATTGGCAGGATTGCTGGTTTCCAAAGTATCAGTTAATTCTACATTCACTTTTAATGAACTATTGACAAAGTACATTGCCACTGTGTCCTTGAACCTGTTAAGGACAGATTGCCCAGGAAAAAAAAGGAAGTTAAAGAAATTGAAGGATTTAGAAAGGCCAGAGCAGAAAAGATTCCAAATCCCATCAGTGATACATACAAACTCCTAGGCAATCAGACACTTGATGTGCACTCTCTAGATGCTGGCCAGGAGGAAAAATACGGGACCTCATCCAGAACCATAGGCATCACTAGGTAATCTGTCATTGAACACATGAACGTTCAAGTGAAGCCGCTCATGAAAACAACAGAGTGGCATCATGCAGAACAAAACTAGGGATGTTTTCTTTGTCAGCAGTGAAAGAGGAAGAACTTGTCCTTGCATTTTGTTCAGACCTTAGTATTTAATTTAGCTCCAAGTTGTGGTACCTGGTGAACTTGCACGAGTTGCACTCACTACATCTTCCCTGAAACAATATATGAATTGTTTACAACTAAACCCCTAAAATCATGACCTAAGCCTAGGAAATAAGTGAAACTGCCAAAATAGAAACAAAATCGCTTTCATTATGAGAGTTCTAGGTAAGGTACAAACTGGCACATCTTTCAGACCACCTGGCAGGTCTTACGGAAAACAAGATTTTCAGCACTGTTTCTTTTTCACTGTTCTATAGTGTACAGAAAGGTAACCATCAAATTGTGAAATGTGCTTTTATATTATTATGTTCAGGTAGAACAAAAGCTAATTGGTGATCTTGGGACTAGTGTGCATTCTCCATTTGGCCACCAAGGAAATCTCATTACTTATGACATCTTGCAGTGACTAGAGAAAATTCAGTCAAACCAACTCTGCCTTTGTAGCACCTGTGGCAAGATGCCAAGTTGGCACCAGATGAGCTGTAACATTTTGTAAGACAAGTGGTCTCATAACAATCCAGCATGCAAGTTACTCATACTCTGTTTACTGATAAGATAAAGAAAAATCCCAAGCATCAAGTGGTAGTCTACTGCTGCAAGGCAAAGCACCAATTTTATTACCTATCTCTTTTGTGTCAGCATTTCTGCATCCTGAGCATGTGTGTGGGAAAGGCACGCTTTGGCAAGTGAGTACCTGGAATGGCTTCCCTCAAAACCTCTGCAAGGGTCCACAGAACAACACTCTTTCTCAATGGATGCAGCTACTACAGGTATGTTTCATGTTACTAGTGTTTCTCCCACAAGCTGAGGAAAGGCTTAGGATACACTCACCTGTGATTTCCACCTTGAGCTCAGCATGCAGAATTGGTTGTGCCTGTCTGTCTGTCAGAGAACTTCTGTGAATTCTGGGCTATTTGCTTACCTCAGGGGAACTAGCTTTCAAGTTCTATTTAGGCTTGCAATTAATTTCCAAATGAAATAGTGGAAATCTCTCCTTGGCAAGCTCTCAAGGAGAGAAAAAGTTTTAAAATGTGCTCTTCACCACCCTTTGATTGTAAAGTTGACCTGGCTGGGATACTTTCCCTGCAATAATGAATGGCAATTCATTACTGTAAATTCACTACAAAGTTGCACTTTAAAGGGGCAGCTTGGTTGGCAAAACAGATCAAAAGGTTTAGAATAGAAACAGAGAAAAAAAGGAAACAGCAAATTGTATAATCAGTAGCTACTCTAATGCAGTCACAGAGGAATGAGGCTTGACTTAAATTGTAATTATTTTCCTTTTTTTTTTTTCTGATTAGCTTTCTGTACAACAAACAGAAAATGCAAATAGATGGATGGTGTTCCTGCACATATTGTGGTTAACAGCAGATGAAGCAATGTAGTATGAGTGAGGGCAGTCATCAGTTTCTTCTTAGTTAAGAGAAAGCATTGCACCTTGTTTATTCCATTCCTTCTAAAGAGTACCATTTTGCATAAAAGACTCTGCAAGGGACTTTTCATTGGAGGCTTGTGGGAACAGATGCAAAAACATATGCAGAATTACTGTGAAAATATAGCAATGGAAAGAATCCAAAGACAAAAGAAAAAAAATGCTCCACTTTCAGAGATGTGAATAATCATTCAGCAAACTGATTTCTGTGAGACTTAATGTGAACCCCCCCAAACAAAACTGGCACTTCAAGTGTGTGTTTCTCTTCCGGTAAAAGGCTTCCCCTGAAAAACAAATGTTATATTGCCGGTGGTGAGGTTGATGTCAGGAGGGTTTTATGGTTTATGTTTTGTTTCTCCTTCTGTGATGGCTTCATGTTAGAACTGAAGGTGATTGCGTAAAACATTTCACAGGATAAACATACCAAGAGAGGTTAATGTTACGATTTCAAATAGAAATCAAGAGAGTCTCTTTGAGCCTGGCAGAATGAGGAAACTGCTGAGAAAGCCAGGGGGTGTCAGGAAGAACACATAGAATTTGCTTAGTCTTCCAAAGCTGATGCTGCTTCTTGCTGAAGTCCCTTCAGCAAGAGAAACACCTTCCTGAAGCAATTGAGGGGCTGAAGCACACACATGCCAGAGCATGTGGAATGATAGTGGCACTAGTCTGAGAAGAGCTATGTTATGTGGCTATTTATAGTTCTTAAAAGAATACTTGCATCAAGCATGCCCATAAACAGCAGGTAAATAGGAGAAGTCCACAATTATGCCAAAAGTTTATTTTGACAAATTGCATTATGGCAATGTCTGGGAGGTTGAGAGACCTTGTGAATTATTGGCCAATGCATTTATTCAGTACAATTATTGTCTTCATAAAACAGGAAATGGGAGAGAAGAAAAACTTAGTTGTTCTGATTGCTGCTCTGTAGAGGAATTGAAAGAGTCCTGCTAAAAGATAAAGATAGTTCTGAGACTTTTGTGTCTACTCAGCTTCTGTAATTCTTGAAACTGGACTCTGAAGATTCTCAGAACAGAATTATTCTTGGAACCCCGAGTCCCAGCACTGGAGAAGCTGGGTCATGATGTAGCTGTTACAGTGAATTAGGATACAGGAAACTGGGCTGGTATAAATGCCTTCATTTATTGTCAGGTGAATTTCCTTAATTATGAAAATTTTTCATATAGGTCGGAAAAGTTAAAACCTTCAATATTTATACAGAGTAAACAATATGCTATCAATTTCAGTACCAGCAATTTAACTAACGGAATGTATGACTTCATGAAAATTCACAACATGCCCAAGATCACCTCTGCAGAGGACTTGGGGTACTACATATGCATCCCAGAATTGTCATTCAGAGTCTCATAATCAGTGTTTGACCTAGACATGGATGTTTTCACCAAGCCAGTCAACTTGAAGATGAAGTTCCCCTTAGCTGCTGTGCAGTCTAAGGGTTGGTTTGGTTTGCTTAATGAAAGGGAGGGGAGTTGCATGCCAGAGTAGTCTAAAAGCATCCTTTAATAGACCAGCTTGTTTTATCACAGACTGTTTGGATCAATCTGTATTCTTCTTAAAACCAGACTAATTTTACGAGCTTTATATAACTAGCTTTGTAACCTTTCATTTAAAACATAAGAATTCAAAGATTTGCATTTAGTCGTCTTCATAGCTAATACTAAGAAAGAACATTGCTGTTATAGTCAAGAAGAAGTTGATAATCAAAAGAGAATCTTTGGTTCATTTTTATTTTAGTTTATCTGGCTTAATTTATTTTAAATTTGTCACATTTTATGTGAGGTATCAGAAGAAGAAAGCAAGTGATATTAGCAATTTGGATATGGCTTAGAACTGTTTTTTGCCTTTGGGGTTTTTTTATTTTTTTTTTAATTCCACCAACAAATACATACATAGTAGAATTGCCCGAGCCCTAAGCTGGCTTTAGGGCCAGTGACATTTTCTGTAGAACACAAACACTGTCTTCATCTTTGTACATGACTAAGCTATGTTTAAAATCTTACAAGCAGAGTATATACCCTTCCAAGAAACAAGGCTAAGAATCTATTGGCTGAATTTGGTTCAAATCTGCAGATACCACCGGGTCTCCTCACACTACAGAATTGGCTGATTTTCTCCAAAACCCTCCTTTTCCTTTATTTGTGGCATACAGTCAAAGCTATTTGTTTTTCTAATGAATGAGACACTCTAAGACTGTAGCAAGGAGATTTGTTTAAACCTTTTAATCCTTCTGTTTTGCACTTTAGAATAAAAGGGGAAATTGCAGGCAACTGCAGCTGATGATATGCTGACCTCACATGGTAAGGGAAGAGTAAGCATAAGTTTGGTAGATATAAATTTGCCCATAACAGTGCAGAGCTCCAGACACCTAGCGTATCTCGGTATAGGGATATCCACTAGGTACACTAGATAGCTCTGTCGTGGGTATTACACTACTTGGAAGCTGATATATAGCTCAGCTCCTCACTGTGTGGGGGTGACTGGTCCCGACATTTGTTTTGACTCCAATTTACAAGAAGATGCAATTTTTCACCTTATTTCCTTCACTTTTGTGATTTAGATTGTTTGTCTCTGATCCTAGGCTACCATCACGTGGCCACTTTGAGAATCTTCCCAAGTAACAGAAACAAAGACTGATTACTCAGCCTGGAAAGCAGCAAGGTACTGCCTGCGTAGAAGACGAAGGCCACATATAGCTTTCAGAGGGCTTAATTTTGCTTCTTGATTGCACTCAGTCATCACTTAGACACTCTGCTCTTTGGTTTGTGTCTGCTTTGTTCTGCTTTAATTGTTCCCCCCCCGAATACTGACAAAACACACCCTAATTTCAGAAGGAAAAGGTGCAAATTTTTCTGTAAGTAGCAGCATTGGGCCACTCCATGCATTAAACTCTGATATAGGTTTATCTATACTAGGCATTTCTGCTCACTCATTCCAAACTCAGAGCTTCGAATCATCCCTATGTAAATCCCTTTTGTAAGGCCTTTGCTATGGTCCCCCACTACATTCTTGCCTCTAGATTGGAGAGATATCAGTTTGACAGATGGACTGTTAGATGGCTATGGAACTGGCTGGATAGGCACATCAGAAGACTTACAGTCAATGGCTCAATATCCAAGTGGAAACCAGTAACGAGTGGTGTCCCTCAAGGGTCCATACTGGGACCAGTACTATTTAACATCTTCATGAATAGCATAGTCAGTGGGATCGAGTGCACCCTCAGTGAACTTACAGATGACACCAAGCTGAATGGTGCAGTTGATGAACTAGAGGGAAAGGATGCCCTCCTTGAGGTAAACTTGACAGGTTTGAGGAGTGGGACCATTTGAACATCATGAAGTTCAACAAGGCCAAGTGCAAGGTCCTGCACCTGGGTTGGGGCAATCCCTAATCTTAATATAGATTGGGGGATGAATGGATTGAGAGCAGCCCTGCTGAGAAAGACTTGGGGATATTGGTGGATGAAAAATTGGACATAAGCTGGCAATGTGCGCTCGCAGCCCAGAAAGCCAATCACATCCTGGGCTGCACCAAAAGCAGCGTGGCCAGCAGGTCGAGGGAGGTGATTCTGTCCCTCTGCTCTGCTCTGGTGAGATCCCACCTGCAGTACTGCGTCCAGCTGTGAGGTCCCCAGCACAAGAAAGACATTGACCTGTTAGAGCGGGTCCAGAGGAGGACCACAAAAATGATCAGATGGCTGGAACAACTCTCCTCTGAAGAAAAGCTGAGAGAGTTGGGGTTGTTCAGCCTGGAGAAGAGCAGGCTCTGAGGAGACTTTATTGTGGCCTTTCAATACATAAAAGGGGCTTATAAGAAAGATGAAAGATGGAGAGAGACATTTTACCAGGGCCTGTAGTGGCAGAACAAGGGGCAATGTTTTTAAACTGAAAGAGGGTAGATTTATATTGGACGTAAGGAAGAAATTTTTTATAATGGGGGTGATGGGACACTGGAACAGGTTGCCCAAAGAAGTTGTGGATGCCCTGCCATTGGAAGTGTTCAAGGTCAGGCTGGATGGGTCTTTGAGCAACCTGATCTAGTGAAAGATGTCCCTGTTCATGGCAGGGGGGTTGGACTGCATGATCTTTAAAGGTCCCTTCCAACCCAACCCAAACCATTCTGTGATTCTTTGATTCTATAAAATATGATTGTAGTAAAAACTCTCCAAACCTCATGCTTCTGAACTATTATTTCAGACTGTGAATCAAAGCAGAAAAATATGAAAACATCTGATGCTATAGATTTGCAGCTGTGAGGGTAGGAACAGAGATCTCCAGGTCAAACATAAGCCTATACTGTGGAGCAAAACTTTGTACCAAATAAAAGTTCTTGTACTGGACTAATTTTTATTCATGTAGTAATGGAAATAGTATTTAAAAAGAAACTACATACTTAATATATTCATTGCAGAATGGACTTGGATTCTTTGTTGGAGCTCTTTGTCAGGAAATAATCTGTGTTGGAGTCTATTACAGTTTGAAATCTAAATCCACTCTCCAACCAAACAGAATGTTTATTGTGGTGTTAACATTTCACATTACCCTTTTTCTCCATGTACAACAAATTGTTTAAAAAGTGGAAAAATGAAGATAGTTTAGATAAAGATTTTTATCTACAGACATTGTTAACTCCTAGCCCTGGCTTTTACTTTATTTTATTTTATTTTATTTTATTTCATTTTATTTTATTTTATTTTATTTTATTTTATTTTATTTTATTTTATTTTATTTTTGCCAGAATTAAAGCTCTGAAACCTTTTTACCAAAACATAAGTTCTATTAACAGACTTTATATACTGACAAGGAGCAGATCAATGCTGAATTTGCAGGCGGGCTGACTGACCAGACTAAATTATGCTTTTGTTTACAGTCATTTTATACATTATAGTTCCATATAATGAATGTTAAACAAGACCTCAAGGATGGGATTCATTTCTGAAGTGTAGATTAAAACTGCATATTGTAGTCATCTATACTTCAGTTACATGACACTGTACTCACTTCAGACTCTCTGAAGAGAAATGGATACTTTCTGCGTGAAAATAAACAGGGTGAGGGGAATGTTGTTTTGTCAGAGTGTATTTCTTTTCATTGACAATAATGATAGCTGAACCTGATTTGTGCAGATATAACTATCTCCACTGAAAAGGCATTTCTTCATTTCAGAATTCCTTTGCCTTTTAAGTTGCAATGACAATCATCTGTTTATTCCCAGACAGGTGATATGCCTCAGTCTGAAACTGTGATTATAGAGCAGTAACATAAGTACTTTCATTTCTTTCTCATGCACTCACTGTTATACTCTGACTCACAGAGAATTGCGCTCAAGTTCTTCAGTCATTTCCAGTCTGGGCTATGCTGAGTATTGTGTGAAAAAATACTAAGGAAGTAAACTAATTGTGTTCTTTCTGTATTTCTTAGTAAATTTGGACTTATCATGTTCTAATCGTTACTCTCTAGTGAGGTAGTTCAAATTTGTGAGATATACTATCCAAGTTAGTTCTGCTTTTCTTTTTTTCTTTCAAGTCTTTTTAACAGCTATTTACCCTCTATTTTTGAAGTTGGTGTAGTTTTTCCTTTGAGATATTCAGAAAAGATACAGTACTTTTTAAACCCTAAATATTGAATAGTTGTTAGTACCCTTTCCACCCGTATGGGGGTAGTTTCTCTGTTAGAGCTGTTGACCCTGTGAGACTGCCTCAGTCCCTCTAACAAACAGACAGTGCAGGTAGAAGTTCTTGAAGGAGATCTTGTTTGTTTCTATGGCACTTCAATTCGGAGAGCTGTTGGCACCTTTTCCGGTAGCCTAGTGTATGAGCATCTCTAGTATGGCACCTGGTGATGGTGCTATGCTCAGCAGTGGGAGGATACCTGTAGTTCTCTTCAAGACATAATTGCTCAGTGACTTTCCTGTGCTTCAAACTCTGACAGTCCCCTCTTACCACACAGTCTTTGTTTTAGTGATAATGCTTATTTAGTCCAAATCACATGCAAAGACCAACTGAAAAGGCCTTGGTAGTCTTTGTCAAACCCAGACACCCTGAACGCTTCCGGCAGTAGTCTCTACAGGAGGTGTGTCTGAATATAATACTTGTATAGCAAAGTTGAAAGGGTGAGCAATGACCAAAGTCACATGGCAAATGAAGACAACAAATCTCCTCCAAAGATTAGGTTACAACCTTACAACAGTAATGTGTTCTGCATTATGTTACTAAATCCATAAAGCCTCCTATAATATCTACAGCGTTAAACATTCCCAGAYTATTTTTGAAGAGAAAAGATCCCAGGCCTGGCTGCAGTCCATCTTCATCATACTGACACATCTTTCTCAGATTTAGCGGCCTTCTCTACCGACCTGTTTATCACAATTCTTTCTTGATTTGGCTAATCTTTCTGTTCAAACAGGACATGTCAAAAACCCAGCCACGTGGTCATAGGTCTGATCCAACAGGAGATGATCAAAGTTAGTCTTCCACCCAGCAGAAGGGCTGGGTTTGGAAGAAAAGCACTTCTTCAGCAATTTCTTCTGACAGTATTGGTAACTCTAGGTGAGATAAGGTAAAAGTATGTACGCCAGCTGCAAACGTCATCTGCTTCTGTAACACTATATGGCGTAAATTAGTTAAAATTCATATTTTCATGCAATATTGTGGTGAGTTAGCTTTGGCTAACAGGCAAACTCCCACCCAGTTGCTTGCTCACTTCCCCTCCTTAGTGGGGGAGGGGGACAAAATAGGAAAAAAACAGGAATGAGAGCTCATGGGTTGAGACAAGGACAGGGAGATTGCTTACCAGTTAGCACTGTGGGCAAAACAGACTTGGCCTGGGGAAAATTAACTTTCATTTATTACCAGTTAAAATAGATATGGGTAGTGAGAAACAAAAAGACAAACATTAAAATAACACCTTCCTTCCCCCATCCCTGCCTAGTCTCCACCTCACTCCTTCACTTTACACTCCTCTACCTCCCTGAGTGGTGCAGGGGGGATGGGGACTGGGGGGCTATGATCAATACATGAACAGTTCACCTCCACTGCTCCTTCCTCTTCATGCTTGTTCTCTGCTCCAGCACGGGTCCTACATGGGCTGCAATGAATGTCTGCTCCATAATGGAGCATCTCCAACTCCTCCTCCTCCTCCAACCTTGGTGTTCGCTCTGCTTTTTCTCACTCTTTTTGCTCCCTCCTGATCTCTCTATCCAGCATTTTTTCCCCCTTTCTTAAATAAGTTTTCCCAGAGGTACTACCACCTTGGCTGCTGGGCCCAGCTGTGTCCTGCTGTGGGTCTGCTGGAGCTGGCTTGAATAGGATACAGGACAGCCCCTGGTGTCTTCTCACAGGGGCTACCCCTGCAGTCCTGGCCACACCTATCACCACATCTGGCCACCTACACCCAATGCGTGTTAAAATAAGTTTCTCGTGCTTTGTTTTTTCTTCCTAAAATAAACAGAAAAGTGAATTAAAATTGAGCTAGAACTCAACAGCACCTTCTCTGGGACATTACCTGTGTACAGTCATTCTCACCAGCAAAATAGTTACAGGTCAGAGTATGCAAGGACATTTCTTGCTCCTTAACTTAAATACTATGCTTATCAGAAATAATGACCCAGTCAAGACCAGTAGCAATTTCAGGAGAAGATGAAGTGTTGAATAGTCTTCATGTGATGTACCCAAAAGCGGCTTTGGCTTAAGTATGGGGATTTTTTCCCAAAGCTGAGATCCTAATAGATATCTACAGGTAAATTGTTACTAGAAAAGTCATTCCAAACCCATAGGGTGGGATTCATCTTTAATGTTAACCATCTAAAAACTATATCCAAGTCTGATCCAGAGTCTGACCCAAGAGGGCAAGACTCTGAATTATCCAGGGGATAATTCTTTTGCCCTGCCTTATGGGATGAGATTAAACCTGTAACAGGCACCTAAATCATGGCAAGTTCATTAATCTTTATTCTCTGTGAGGAGAACCCAAGATTATGAGCCCAAACTTAAGGATATTTGACAGATACCTAAGTAATGGCAGATGGATCTTATCCTCCTGATGTAGAGAGCGAACTTTGCACTGTGCCACAAATGGCTCCTCCACTGATACTGCTACTGGTAGTTTCAGTGGTAAGGTTACCTACTACAAATTAGCTAGCTCCGTCATGTTTGCACAGTGTTTATCTTCCCCTTAGGTTTTTCCAGCTATTGGAACACTTAACCGTGATTCTTCAGAAATAAACCTTTGCTAAACTAAGGAACAACTGCTTAAAAGGAAGAAAAACATTTAGCCACATACACTTGTCTGATAAAATGAAATGGAAGTGGCTAAATTAATGTGACTCAGCCTAACACAGGGAGCAGTTTAACAGAGCGCTGACAACCCTGACTCAGCTGGGCAAACTTGCGTCAAGAGTCCTCTTGCGTCAAGAGAGCTGGTACTGCTTACATGATCAAGTGCACTAGTAAGGGCTGGAAAAGGAAGTAGTTCTTGGGACTGAACAGGGATCTGACTGATTTACTAGTTAGCTGATCTGGTTGCACGCAGGGAGGTGAGTAAGCTGAACTGTGGGAAAAGGGCAAGTAACATTGGACTGAGCGCAGGAGAGGATTTGGAAATGTTAGGCAAGCTTGATCCATAGTGGAAGCTACAGCTTTGAGAAATCACCTCAGTATGAGAAGCTTTTCTCACTGGGACTCTCCAGCATGCTAAATGGGGAATTACCTAAGCTTTGCAGTTGGAAATAGCACCGTAAAGGGCTGTATCCTATCATCTTCTCCATCAGAACAGTGTGTGCCCTTCTCGTGGGACTAAAGGAGTGAATCATGGATGGAATGCAACAGTTGTGAACCTCTGCCAAAGGTAGGTTCTAACATCATTCCTTTTTTAAACTTCAGGCAAGGTCCATTATCTTCTCTCAAATTCTTCCCAGAGGCAGATGCCCTCACCTCCTCCTCTGTTGAGGAAGTCAGGGCTGTGCTACAGCAGCCCTCCTCTGACTGACAGATTTTAACACAGCTTCTCCTCCACTTCCTTTGTTTTCTGTCCAGTAATCATCAAGCAAAAAACTTATTGTTTAGTCAGAAAAATCAAGTACCCTCCACTGGGAAACTGCAAAAAACCTCCTGAACTCTCAAATTATTTTCAGACAAAGTTGTAGATTTCAGAAATCTCTTCTTACAAAACTTTCTAAAATTTAGAATAAATCAGATTTTTTAAATGTCTAACATTTTAAGATTTTATCAAAATATTTCCTGACTTTTTTTTTTACCAATGACAGTAACAGTGCCTGTCAATAAGTCAGTCTTTTGAATGAGAATAGAGTTGCTTCAAAGTTGCGTGTAATGGTTGCTCCAAGTTAAGCTATGGCAATGCTTGGGAAGTGTCGTGATGAACGGACACAACTCGCTGTCTTTCAGTGTGATTTCTTGCTCAGTGTATTCTCACTGATAGGAGATGCAGAGACCACAGGAATGCAATGGAAGAATTTTTGTTGATGATCTCCAGATTAGTAATAAGGAGACAGAAGTCTGAACAAGCACAATTATCAGTGTTGACCAATATTTAAGAGTGCTGAGCAGAGCGCCTAGAAACATATCTTTCTCTAATACAGAATGAATTTTTGAAAATCTCTCTAGGTGAAGTGGCCAATGACAATGATTTTGTCAGACGGTTCAATTGTAAAGAGGTTGACATGAGATTAGCAAAAGCTATTTCACAAACAACTCATTTATTTACTTGCGCTTGGCAGATGGATAAACATTTTCCCTCTGCCTGTCTCTAGTGAATTTTATCAGACTGTTTGGCAATGAGTCAATTTTCTTTCAACTGAGTGGTAAATGCTGCTCTTCACTATAGTGATCTTGGGCAACTAGAGTTTGGTAGGGGAGGAGTGTCACAAGAGTGAGAAAGTTCTTCCAGAAATGATGGCTATAGCAGGTAGATAGACATTTTTCCCCTCCAGATTTGGCTGTGTAAAGGACATGGATATGCTTGCCTTCACTGACCACATCATCTGCACATACACATTGTCTTTTTTGGCTAGGCAAAGAGTGCCCCGTGGTAGCATTAAAAGAGTCCTTATCAAATAGTGGTTTGTGAGTTGAAAAAATCAGATGGAGGATGCAGAAGGCATTATTTTACAAAATCTTCAGTAATCTAGGTAGGAAGCAGTCTTTAATAATTATTTGTGAATCAATAGAAGCTTTGCCAGAGCCAGTCCTAGCTCTTAATGGTGGAAGAATGAAAATTAAGGCAAGGACAAGGATTTTTTTTGAGCACATGAAATGTTTTCTGCATACCAACTGGGAAGGAAAATAGAATGAACCATTCTGAAGGACATTCTTAAATCAATTGTATAGAGGAAGCACGGAGAGAAATTAACAGTGCTCCATTAAAGGAATGGAAAGAAAAAAATGGTTTTTATTTAGAGGAGTCCATTGTTTTTTTCAGTCTGCCCATTTTTAAATGTTTTATCCAAACAAGGGGAGCAGGGATTGCATTTGTGACAATTTTAGGGGTCTGAAATTCCATTGTAATGAGCAGAGATGTAATCAATGCAGCTTACAGTTTGATTTATCAGATTTACTCTATGGGTCTACCTGAAGGTGAGATGAGTCTTCTCCTTCCCACCCAACCCCTGTCTCTCTCCGTAGTTCACTCATTACTTTAACTAGATCTCCATTAGCTGTAATGGAAACGTGGACAACTAGCTCCTTGTAGATGCCAGTTTGCAGGTGTCTGAATCCTAGTCCTAAACTGTAGAAACCCAAACTGAGGATTAATGCCATCCCCAGGCTTTTGACTAAGAAAAAAACTGAGCATGTGTCTCAAGACCTTCCCCACCTGCCTCCTCCCAGCAGGGTCTGTTCCCTCATTCATTTTCTGTCCATACGTTACGCACTCCAGGTAGTTGCTGAAGTCCTGAGGGAATGGAGTACAGGTCTAGCAGGAAGATAGTCTAGACTGATGTGGTGGGTTAGAAGCTCAGTTTCATCCGAGTGATAAACAGAATTAAAGAAGGAGGCATTGAGGTCTCTGCTTCCTTGAGATATACAATGATATACATGGGTCTTAGTAGTTCCAATACAGAAACAGGCACATCACACACCTGTGACCATGCAGAGCTGCTGTCTGAGGCACAACAGCCACCAAACGATTCAAACTGACTCTAAGAGCTAAGCATAAATAAAGGCTAATATGGCATGTATTGTTAGTCTCTTATTTGATTCCACAAGTTTGTAGCTGATAAAGTATATATACTAAATATTCTGTTGTCAGTGCTTGAATATCTGATCAGGAATATTTGCATAAATTAGCAATCAGATGCCAATACAGATGCTCTTAAATGTCTAGGAATTTTCTCTGTGTTAGGCTATGTTTCACCAGTTCCCTTGAAAGAAGGGTAATAGTTATGAAATATAGCTTATCTTTTATAATACAGGAGGCTCTCTTCCTAGAAATATTCAGGATGCATATCTATTGTTTTCACGCTAAAAGATAAGTCATTATTTCAAGCCTTAGTCTCTTAGGCTGCTTGTCATCACAATTACTGTGATTCATCGTTGATCTCACCATCACCCCAGAGGAATTTGTGTGCATAACGAGATATCAGCTCCTGATCTGTGTTCTGAATTTTTATATGATGTAGTTCACAAAATTTAAAATGGAAATTTCAGAACAGTAACAATTCCGAGCTATTTCAGCTATTTCTGGTGTGATTTGGAAAACTCGTATAGTCTTTCCATGCCTCATTTCCTCACTCAGAAAAGATTAGGGCTCTGTTTTTTCCCATCTTTTCTTCTCCTTTCTCTCCCCCATTAAAAGTAGTGTGTATGTGCAGGTATTAAATGGGTCTGATTTAGTCTAATGGATTTGTAATCACAATACTATTAGCACTACCTTTTTAATTCAACCCTTTCACTGATTCCTCCTGATTAGTTGAGAACAAGCATGTCTATATAGTATTGCACTCTTTTACAGGGCTCATTCCCACCCCTGATGGAAAGTCAGTGTACCCTACAGTGTACCACAAACCTGCATATTGCAGTCTCATAAATCTCTGCATGTAAGATTTGACTGTAATTGATATTAACCTCTACAGATGTAGAAAAACAGAGAAACTAGAACAGAGGCATTGTATCTGAAGTTTACTTTCACTGTCAACAGATGGCTATTTGGTGTAGCTGATAATTTTTGGAAAGTAAAGAGACATCTTCTCCAAGAAATTGCTTTCTCTGGCAAGCCTTGTATTGATATGTGTACATATGCACCTATCTAGTTTGAAAAGTGTTACAAAAGTCATCCACAACAAAAGAAACATTACATTTTGAGACTGCAGATGCAGAGTAGAAGGCCATATGGACAGCTGCTATCCCTATTATGTGAAACAGAAACATGAGATCAGCTTCAAAACAGGATTAAGAGACCCAAATGGTGGTAATTTAGCCATTGCAGTAGAAAACTATGATGTCAAAACTCCCTTCTGCTAACAAGCTCATAACACTTTCAGGACCCTCTCTTTACCTTACTGATATCCTTCAAGCCTGCCTCACTACCCTTTGCAGTGAAACATTTCATTTTCAACACACCAAATCTCTGAAACTTCATTTTCACATCAGTGCAAAGCAAAAGATGAGATTTTCCGCTCTTCCACTCTTGATGTAAACAAAGGTGGAACTAAAGAGCACCCCAAATGCCCCCAGCACATGATTACAAACACTAGCTGTGCTAACACAACAAACTAGACTTCGAAGGAATGTGAGAAGGGAAAACCCATGTCCTTTAGTCACACGCAGGGGACTTTGCAGGAACTAACTCAACACAGGGTTCAGATGACTACAAAAGAAATGGCTGCTAAGTACTGAGCTTTCCTTAGAGCACTGGCTTTATGCATTGTTAGCAGTCATTTCTTTTTACAGGCAACTAAACCCTGGGTGAAGTACTGGACAGTGCATTGGCTTTATGGATAATTTTAAATATATGACATGCCATTTTGATCAGCCCAAATCCATATGTTGTTCCAATGCAGCACTTTGATGAACTGGAACTATTATTCAATCCAGTGTGAGAGTCTACTAAGGATGGAAAAAAGTGTTGAATTACTACCATTTTTGCTTTTCTGTATAAATTAACAATGTCTGAAAATTACAAGAAAAAATAATAAATCCCTGATGTGTAGTTTCTTCCTTTTCATCTTTAATTATTTTAAATTGTAAGAAAACTCCAGAAAACATATCAACAGGTAATGAATGCCTTTTCTCTGAAGTCAGTAATGGTAGTATTTTATTGATGTAGGAAAACCAGAACAAACATACTGCAATTACTAATGTGCTACCATCAATTCAATGTACAAACCACACTTAAACCAGATAAAATTTACATGTTTTGCTAATAAGCAGAAGACACAACAGGAAAATAAGTTTTCTACATTTTAAAAATGAAGTACTGGGCCGGTGGTCAGGTTTGTTATGATTACCATTGGATTTGAGATTCTAAGTCACACTCTTTTCACTTAAATACAACATACTTCTAAATATAGTCAAAGTTCTCAAGAATCATTTACTTCACTTCATCTAGTCCATTGTTAGAAAAGTATGGGGGTTTTTGTTTTGTACACACCCACCTTAAGCTCATGTCCAATAAATTTCAAAACAGAGGTAAAGGCTGTTGGTTTGGACTTATGTTGTATAATTGCATTATCTAGTGTTAACAATAAAATAACACATGGACCTAAATACATTCTTTTCTAATCTAAACCCAAGATTAACTTATTGAATCTATGTATAAGGGAAATCTGGATATAAAGCAGTCATAGTAATCACAGCAAAAACTATATTATTAAAAGAAAAAGGCATATGGTTTATACCCAAGATGCAAAGCAGCAGGTTTTAAGGCTTTAATAGTAAGAAGTTGAAACATTCCATTGGGCTTTTGTATGACATCTCTTTGGTTGGGTTTTTTTTTTTGGTTGGTTGGTTTTTTTTAACATGTATTTTTAACATACATACTGAAAGAATAAAAATGTTTCTATACTTAACTSTAACAACCTCTGCCTAGGATGAGGGTGAAGATCTTTAGGTCTCTACCGCTTCACCTAACAAACCATTAAAGCCGGGGGGGGGGGGAGGTAGGATCCATTCTTTGTCAGCATTTCTCTGTTATGTGCCCAGTAGCTAAAGATGGAGAAAAGCAAAGCAGAAGAGCCAGTTTCTATGCTCTGGAGGGGAGCGCATCCATTAGTAAATGAAAGAAAATATATTCCTTCGTCTCTTCAACCTTTTGTAGCAGTGCTTGTGAAATGAGACTTTTAAGAGGATAATAGCTTGTCCAAATTTGGGAATTTTTTAAAAGGCAGTAAATAAAGCATTCTTGACACCTTAGGCTCATTTTTGCACCAAAACCTGGGGTCAAATTCTCAGCGAATATACTTTTTAACACAGATGAAAAGTCACATCTGTTCCAAACCACATTCCCAGAAAAAACCTGAACAATTTTATCCATTATCCCCCCTCCAAATTCAGCTCAAGGTGGAAAGCTGGAATGCAAAATATCAGCTTGTATCAATAAATTGCTAAGTTGATTTCAAACCCACTTATTACCAAGGCAGTCAAACCCCCCAGAATGCCACTCATAACGTGCCAGTATGGTTTGCAATTGCATATGTGATAACTGCAAACTAACCCCATTTACAAAGTAAACAAGGTAAAAGTAGGACAATTTCAGAGGCTAGGCTGGGCAAAGCTTCAGATATGGAGAGTAAACCAGACAGTGATACCTGTTAAAAATGTAGTTTTTCTTTTTCCTCCATTAGTTCTGGGACTTTTGGTTATCTGTCTAGTTTGTGTTATTTATTTTTTTTTAATTTGGTGTGCAGTGAAAGATGCTTATTAGCCACCAAAAAAACAGGAGAACAATGGCAGGTAGGGTATGATCTTTCTGAGATTTTAATTTCATAGCCACCACTTGCAATACATGATTTCATTTCTCCTATGAACTGTCTTTTTCTTAAAAGATAAGAGCTCATTACAATATGTAAAATGATTAGAAATCTTTCTCTTCTGTATGAAAAGGAAGAAAAAATAGTAACATCACTGACCACTGAGTGAGTCATCCAGAAGTGCGCCTCTTTCAAGGTATTTTGAAGAACTTGGCTAAGGTTCCAGTCAGTGTTTGCATATTCAGAGATGTGCTTCGGTCCCATAGCGGGAGGTGGCAGTGGAAACGGGTTTTTCTAAGGTGGTGTCTTGTGAAAAGGGAAGTCTCTCGAATCAATTTCTCATTATAGTCTTAAATCAAGACATTCTCCAGTGCTGACCTCTCCTGCTTTTCAGCCCAAATGATGCATAGGTATCCAGGATTTAACACGCATTAAAATGAAGGTAAGTTTTGAAAAAAGAATGTAAATGGTACTGCTGTTTTGACTCTTCAGCTACCCAGACCTTTAAAATGTATTTGACCTATACTGTTTATTTCATTATTCCTTAATCAATTTCAACATTGTCTACTCTCAAATATGGGGGCTTTGAAAAATATGAATCAACAGCCCTAAATGAAGCGTAAGTTTTAGGTGGTCTTAATCAGACAAACAGTCCTAGTGATTCCCCTTAGCTAAGACTGTGCATTAGAGCCATGAATAAAAGATTTCATTGCTTAGTGATTGAATTTACTCTCTAAATTAAGCACAGCATATTTTTCAAGAGCACTTGAAATTGTCTTTTTGGACAATTTTACTACTTTTTTCAAAGAAAATATTAAAAAATGCTGTTTCTTGAAACGTTGGATTTTGTATTTAGGAAGATATAATAATCAGACCCACAAACTTTTCAAAAATGACTTTATTCAGACACATGGAGGGTGAACAGATCTACATTTCAGGAAACTCAGATCTCCTGAATTTTTAAAATTAAATGGTTCATTTTCCCCACGCTCAAAGTAACTGCTCTAAGTTTTGTGAAGATCGGTTTCACTACTTTCATTTTTCTTGCCTTGAGTGTCTACTTCCCAGATTCACCAGGTGGGTTTTGCACACCCCCTTACAATCTCTGCAGCTGCTGTGGTGTATGGGCTGGCAGCTCCCCAGCCACCCACTATTGTAAAACCAGACATTGCTGGGCAGCAACCAACAGGCATTGGTGTAGTTGAAGCTCAGCAATGAAAGCAAGGGGATAAATGAAATACTAAAAAAAAAAAGTAAAATATAAGTATAATACTGTTTTTAAATATTAAGAATACTTTTTTTCCTACTAAAAAAAATCCAGTATTTTTTGACAGTGCACTGTTTGGAAAGCAATTTTATTTTTTTTTTTTTTTTTTTTTTGCTTTGTGACTTTTTTTGATTATTCAGGTTATTGAGATGATTTCTGTCCCATTAGATTAATTGGACTGTCTGTAAGTATATTTGTCTAGTGTGCATTTCTCCAGATACAAAAGGACCAGAGGGCCTTTTTAAAAAAATTTGTCAGGCAGTGAATTTTATTTTACACCTCACAGACTGAATTTCAGCACCATATGCTAACATAAAGCTCTTTGTAGTACAAGATTAGAAACACATAGTCCTGTCTGTGTACGTTTGAGAAGAAATGTTCTGTCTTTCTGCTCAGCTATGCTGGCATAAATGGAAATATGCATTCTTTGACAAGTCGTGGATCAAAAGCCTTTTACGTATGGACAGCTTTTCGTTCCCTCCTGATCACCTTGGGTGTCCTTATGTTGTAGTGCTTTCGCTTTGCTGTTTTCTGTGGACCAATTCATTGCATATAAACATAAGAAATACCCTGTGGGGTCAGCCCAGCGGTCCATCTGTTGTTCTGCCTGCAATAGTGACAATAGTAGGTGCTACTTAGATATAATCCACAACTTTGGCCACCTCCAGAAACCCATTCTCCAAGTATTCCGCCAGCATCGACAGCTGCTGAATTACGGTTGTTAGAGGGTACATCCATCTCTAACACTTTTTAGTAGCTTTTAATAGACCTGCTTTCCACAAATTTGTCTAGTCCTATTCTCAGCCTGCTGACACTGTCTGCCATCACAACGCCTGTGGGAGTAAGGTGCAGGAGTTCTTTACACACTGAGTGGAAAAGTGCCTTTCAGTGCTCTACGAAAAGTACTCCTAGGAAGAAGTCACCTCCAGGAAATAACAACCTCTCCTGAAATGTCTTTCTTTGACTCAAGTTGGTTGCTTTTTCCTAAGTTTATTCAGACTTTAAAAATCTTTTTTCTCTGCCTCTGTGTTTCCTTTCTCCAACTGAATCCATTTATATTACTTTACAGATGATATCTATTTTTGTTTCTAGAACCAAAAGTTGTTGCTACATTAAGAATTGCTTTGTTCCTTTTCCTGTTTTGGGTCCCCTTTTGACTCATGTTTTCCACAAAAGCAGTCATGTTACTAAGAGCCACAAATATTTTAACTCACTTAGTGTTTTCCATTCTCATTTTTCCCCTTTCTCCAAATTGAAATAAAGTATATACACGTTCCTAGGAGTATTTTTGATTGCTCCATCTTGTGGGAATGGATGAGCCCTTTACAGCCACTGCATGTTGAATTGTAAACCCTTGAAAGCTCCTTGTTTTCATGTTATACTTTCCCTGACTTTTGCCACACACCCTACCATTCCAGAGGCATCATTAACAAGAAGTGAGGGTAAGAACAGCTCACCCCTTCCCTCTCCAGGCAATTAGAATTGATTCCTTTCCCAGGCACACCAAGCAGAATTTACTCACTTCTTTTGTTTGCCATGCGCATGGTGTGGCATGAATGCTACAGCTGCTGCTGCTGCTACAGCTGAGATCAGTACCAGAATGAACCAGGTGGGGGAATCTCTGTCTTAAAGTATTTTGTTATGACTTTTCATAGCACTTCATAAACACTGACAGCATTCATTACATGACCTCTTGTTCACTGCATTATACCAAAATAGCATTATGAATGAAAGTGTATGTGTATATTTTTTTTTCCAGGTAATCTCATTGCAGATTTTTTGGATATGCTGAAGAGTCACACATTTCCCTTTACATGACCAATGCCTCTTGTTAGTCAATGTATTGTGAACATTTTGGTATGGCTCCAGGGGTCCTTTTGCTGATCCCTGGATAGCACACATAGAGTGTGTGTGGGGATTTAGTATTGAAAATAATCAGAGTCATGATAAATGAGTGAAAGACCCCAAACACAGAGGTGTATTAATTTGGTGAAGAACTGGTAAGTTCTCAGAGGTTGTTTTACATTAAAGCAATCTTTGAATGAATACCTAGCCATCAAACAGCAATTATGTCTTTGTAAAACCAACTTTGACCAGCGCAGAATCTGTTTTCTCACTGTATCCCAAATATAGCAAACACCTGATATATTCTTGCTGATAGTCACTTTTGCAAATGGCAAGATTCATCTCTTCTCGCATAGTTACAGTTCATATCGTCCTAAAGCAGATACCTAAACGAGGTAACACAAATCACAACCTTCAAGTGGCAGTTGGTCTACTGCCACTAGAGGCTAGATAACTCAGCTGCTGGTTTTGTATCTAGCCAAAGTTATGTCAGGTGGCTCCTACCCAAACTGTTTGCTTAATGTCAGATGGCTCCTACTCAAACTGTCTGCTTTCGGTATCAGTATTGTCATACCTGTGGTCTTGCCTTGCAATCTAAGCAGTACTGCCATTCAAAACCAGCTCAGCATGGCACACTTGTCCTCTTTGGCCCTGTCACCCAGTTAAAAAGGGCGCTTAGATACAAACATCCTGGGAATAGAAGGCACCGATCAACAAAGACCCATTAAACATACTTCATTTCATATTTACTTCTTATACTTCAGATATCACTTAAGTGGTTAAGTGACTGTTTCATATTATTTCACAGATGCAAAATGAAAACATCATGTTCTAAGTGCTTTTTCAACCAAACTTGGAACTAAAGAGTCTCAGTTTCTGCAGACCTGTGGCCCAAAGCATTTGCTATGGCACATGTTACAGTTATTCCTGTCATGCTGATGTTAAGCTGCTTCCAGCATAAGACCCTATTTTCCACTAGCATGGCAAGTGGACAACCAGATGTAGTGGGTAAGTAAAATATTTAGTAACAGTTCATCCTATGCTAGCCACCCCAGATGTCTAATGTGAACTTGTCAAGGTACTTTCTATAGCCCATAGAGAGAAACAGAGACCTGTGCTAGGAGAGGTATCCAAGACAGGTAAAAGTGAATCACCTAACATTTTGGGAGCTGCAGATAGGTAATCATGAATCTCACTGCTAAAGTCAGTCTTATTCATGTAAAAACAGAGTTCCTGGGGGAGCTACTGGGTATGCAACCCTTACTGAGAGCCAAATCCTTTGTGTACACAGTGGTGGGCCCTCTCTTCCTCTATGTAATTTCATTGTAATTGTAGATGCTCTTGGGCTACATAATGTTCTGTGGATTACCAAGCATGAGTCGAGAGTTATTTTGTCCTGGAACAATAACCTGACAAAAGAAGAAACTGAGAAGTACACTGTGAAGTATATTTTGAGTTATAAATTCTTCAATACCACTCATGAAAGGAAAGTAAGTTGTTCAATGGTTGCACATAGTTTAAAGTGAAATCATGTATTACTTCATTCAATAGATGAATTTCCATTTTTTCCCTTTCAATACTTAGACCATCTACCTTCATGCAATTCCTTCTTCCTCCTCTTAGGAAAGACTGCAGGAGAAGAAAAAGATAATACGTCTTGAGTTACATTCTGGTTTTAATGCTAAAGTTAAAACACAACTTTTTGCAAAAGAAACAGAAGTCATAATTAAGGAGAGTGGCTGGACAGAATTTACTTACAAGGCACCTCCAGGTCAGCTATTTCCTACATGTTGTTAAGACATCCAAGTGTTTGTGATAATGCTCTGTCTTACTTGGAGACATATCATTTCTGAAAGCTCATTATTATCTCATGCTACTTTTTTGGTATGGATTTGCTAAGAAGCACATAACACCTTGGAATATTGCAGAATTATATTTCCTTTATTAGACATGTTCAGATCTAGAAAACTCCAGCTCTGCTGAGCAAGATGTCAGAATGACCCAATCACTCTGTCCATTTTCCCTAGCAATTCATGTCTCTTGAAGATTGCCTTCTGTATCACCTGGTTTCAGGAAATCTTAAGAAAGCAGAGCTTTTTGACTACTACTCTGGACATTTTTTTCGTCAAGTGGGTTAGTAAGGCTTTTGGTGGTAGTAGCGGATGTGCCTCTCAGTTGCCATTGTCCAAAAAGCCGAAAGACCGATTTGTTCTCATCTACTACTTATTCACACTTCCAGAAATAAGGCTACATAGTGGGTTTGCAAAGGAAACCATCATGTTGTTACTAGAAAATCCATGTAAAATAAACACCACCCTTTCTTTTTCCCCTTTCTTTGTTGCAGTATATGTTCAGAATCTTTCATGCATCGTATATAACATTTCTTTTTTCAATTGCACCTGGCATATTAAAGCAAAAGCTCCTGAAGATATCCAGATCTTTTTTTCATACAGGTAAGGGTCTTGTGCAAAATAAGTATGAAACCATGTTTTTATACCTAAGTCCTTGATTTACAAGACTCATATTTCCTTCTTACAGACACATAGGAAAAGATTTTGAATGCCAGCAATATATAAAAAATGCAAGGAAGAAAAATATTGGATGCCACATGAAAGAAATATATTTCCAACCATCAAGAAAAATCAATTTAAATATAACTGTAAGAGATCTGAGAAATTATTTAAGAGGTCTGTCTTATTACAAAGCTTTTACACCTCAGGCAATAGGTAAGTATTGTCTATTATTACCTATTATGAAAAGTTCATTTATTGGTTATTTCATTGGTCTGGAAAGCAAAGAAAGGAAAGAGGGGAGTGTGACAAAGTCAGAATATTAATTCTAACATTTTATGCATTCATCTCACTAGGAATTTTACACAAAGATTAAACAACATGGATTATTGCTCAAGGGTCTTTCTTTTTTTCTCTGAAGTAATATCATTGTTTAGCTATAAATGGCATTTTAAAAAATCGATAGGCTAGTGTGAGAAAATGCAATTTGAAAAGCATTATACCCTTATTTTCTCTAGTTTTTCTATTTCCTATCCTCTTCTTTTTCTTTTATAGTGCTGAAGAAAATGTGATAAAAAGAAAAAAACATGAATAGACATAAGTCTCGTTCATAACTGAATTTAAGAATATGAATATTCTCAAACATTAGTAACATTTCTATTGATTTATGATGCCATTTTTCGGTTAAAAATACTTTGAGAGTTATTTTTAATTATCGACAGTTCTGAATGATCATATAAAATTGTTTTTCCTTACTTCTCTGGGAAGTTTGAATTAATCTCATGGGTAAGAAATTCATCTGAGTTTTAGCACAGACTGCAGATTCAAGTACCTTTTAAATTATGAACATGTTGATCATATTCCAGACCTGTAACATGGGAATCAGTCATTACTCAAGGGATAGCAAAAAAGTCATTCAAAACTATAAAAATCTATTCTGAGTTAGATCTCATTTATTCTGTTTTAATACATTAGAATTATTGTCTTTACCCAAAGATTTACACTGCAATCAGAGCCAGCTATAAGCAAGATGTTCTGTTTTAGCAAAATAAAACATTTTCAAGAAAATCGGATTTTTCTGAAAAGACAAAAAAAAGGGGGGGGGAGGGGAACTATTCTGAGGGAAGACTGTATTAGGTGTTTTCATAGCTGACTGGGAAAATGCTCACTTCTGGACTGGCTGCCGAGGTCTGATCCCACCCACAGACTCTAGAGAAGAGAGCTGCCATAGCACATCCAGTTTTAGGATCAAATGCTTCACTTAGCAACAAAAGATTTCACGTAATGTTCAGAGGTGAAGCCTGAATTACTCTAATTTGCCTGACAACCTCCTGAGGGCTTGCCTACCCCCACCTTGGCAGTTTCATGCTTTCTCCCACCCCTCTGCTGCTCCTCAGGCAACCTTCCCAGCCCAGGGCCTCCTCGTGGAACACAGGGCTGAGGTGGGGAGGAGTGAGTGGGAGTATAAGTAGGAGGGAGCAGGCTGCCCCTTCCTTGCTTCTCTCTCCATCCACTCGATCTCCTTCCTCCTGTTGAGAGCGGCCACCATCTTCTCTTTGCAGAGGTCAGACTGCCAGCATTTCCTCCCTCCCCTTCTTCCCTTCCCATCTTAGCCATCTTTAGCCATCATCAGGATGCACGCCCATCACAGGCTCAGCCAACAGCTTCCCCTCCTGTCTCAGCACAAGGCACAAACCCTGCTAGCTTGCCTTGCTTTTAAAACCCATTGCCAGGCTTTGGTAGGGCACAGCAAAATGTAAGTGAGCTTGCAGGGGACATCACTGTACACACATTGTAAGTAGTGGAATTACTCTTGTAAGGCTCCAACATTGCAAGCCAAGGTTGTCTTCTCCCTCCTGAGAAGGTGGTTCTACCCTTCAGGTCACACACTTCAAAAAGGCTTGTTTGTATCTGGGCTCTCCTTCTTCAACAGGAAAGCCTCCATCTGGGCTTTAGTCAGCCTAGCCCTTGCATGGTCCTGGAGGTCCTGGAAGTCCACTGTCCTCCTGTGAGTTACCAGCCCCTGCAATCTTATCTTCCCTCTAGTAACATGTTGCATGATGTGTTTGTTTGCTTACATCTCCTAAGCACATCTTGCTTCCTCCACAGCAAGTGCTCGCCTGCTCATTTACAGAGGAGAGAGAGGGATTTCTTAAGCATCCGTAGCAAACTTCGTATATTGAATAAGACCTGCCAGGAGCTGGTACCCCTTCAGTAACCCCTCAGTGACAGATGAAATTCAATTTTTTTCAAAGTTATACTACCAGGTTTATGGGCAGACTTGGAGTATCCCACAAGACACATGTATCCTACATGGCAAGGAGCCTGTAGCAGATCGGAGGTCTCCTCAACATCCACCCGGACTCTGGAGAGTGAACTCAAAGGGTCTGTTCCTCCTGCCCATCCTCGCTACCTTCCCTGGAAAGATACATGGAAAAAACCCCTCCCTCTCTTTATTATGAGACAGAAATGGATGTCACTTAACAAGCAGCATTTTTAAAGAAAATGTGTCACTCACTGAATGCCTTCTTTGGGTGTGATAAACACCAAAATAGTCAGCTGTGTATTTTAAGACCTAACGCATTATGTTTGTTTTGCATCAGCATAAATATGAGAAAGAGCGTGAGGTACAGAAGGTCGTCTCTGTGCTCTTTTTTTTAGAGAAACTGAACCCACCAGTCAACGTCTCAGTTTCCCTTGAAAACAGAAGTATTAAAATTCACTGGAAACCCCCGCCTACTATTGGGTCTGCAAGTAACAAGTGCTTTTTGTATCAAGTAAAAGTAACAGATCGTAAGGTAGTCAGTTTTTTGGTAATACACTTAATCTGTATAACATAACTTCCATAAAAACTAGGCATCCCTTGAATTTAACAGAATTAAAACTCAAAGAATCTTTAAAGAAATCCCAAGGTCTTTCATGAATAATACAACTTTTCTTGTCTTTCTGGTCAAAAATGAAAAATCAACACATTTTTTGAAGTCTTTCAGAGTCATGTTTGCATTGAGGTGGATTGGTTGTTTTTTTCTTTTCATCTTGAATTTGAATTGTACATTAACATCGCATATGTTATTGACTTTTTTGTTATTGAAAAATGAGTATTGATGAAAAGTTAAGTTTAGCAGCTACTTTGATAATATTTTTTAAGAAAAAACCCCATGTTGTTATTTCTATGTATGTCAGTAAAAGAATCACCCCTGTTGTTTGCATACATTATGTAGGTTTAAAAATCTTTTACAGTATATCAGCAGCTTCTCTTAGTCTTACCAGTAAGAAATAGAACAGTGTTATAGTTTAGGTTATGCCGTATGGTGACTAAATGCTACCTGACATTACCACATGGCATTTTTAAATTACCTGGAAATAAGAGCTGAAAAGTTTTCATGCAGATTCTTATTTGAACTCCCAAAGAGTAGAAAGCCAAGGACTTATTTCAGAATATGATAGGTATGAAATTCAGATATGTATTGGAATGTGAATTTTCTGAATCTTTGGTGTTTTCATTCAAGCTCTCTTTGAAGCTGTGTTTTTCTGTAAGAACCTAAATCTTAGCTAACACACACCTCAGTCAGTGTACAGTACTCTAACAATAAAAGGCTTACCTAAGCTGGCTGCAAACATTTAAGAAACAATTGAAACCTGAAAGAACATATGACTAAATTGATATGCATCCACTCTTTGTTAGACTTCTTTGTTTATCTTCATAAATTACAGCAAGGTTTACTAATTCAGGTGCAGTGCTAATACTGCTAGGCAGCTTCCAGAACAGGGCTGGCTCTTCACTCGTTCCTTCATTGCAGCATGTAGAAAAGGATCTCAGGTCTGTACAAGGAGATGCCTAAGCTTCCCGGTTCTCCTTGGGTTTTTTACAGAATAAAGACAGGCAGCCTCCTTCTAGGCCACCTCTGAGAAGAGTTATCATCCCCTTAACCAATCCCAAGTCTACTATTTCAAAACCCCTGCCAGAGACATCCAGGGGCTTGTCCCTGTCCATTCACAAAGCTCTTAATCACTAAAGGCTGCGAGCAGAGGGAGCAAGGGGGGTTAATGCTGGATCCTTGGTATCCTGTTCAGACACGTGCTGGGGCCCTTCTGATCCCTTCCTTCCCACGCACGCAGATTTCCTTCATGTTTGAAGACCCAGAGCAAGGGAGGTGGAAGCAGGGAGTGCCGGGAGTAAGGGGTCCCCTCCCATTGTGGGGCTGGGATGTGCCCAAGGTGAGCAAAGGGATCCTGCAATCTATAGTGTTCATGCAGCCACTGCAGACCCTGATTCCAGCTTCCTAACACCTTTCACTCTCTGGAAGGATATGTCAAATACATATAATAGTCCAGCATCCTTACTTGCAAGAAACCTCTTACTTTTCTTCTCTTACACAGCTGCTCCTCTGCTTTGTATACATCTGCAGGATATAAACATAGGAAAGGAAAGCAAAGAAAAATCATTGGGGCATGGAAGTGAATAAACACCTACAGCAATAGAAAATCATGTTGTTTTTATTTTTTTCACAGATGGGATGGTTTGGGAACACAGGAGAGAGGCAGCTGCAACAACAACAAAAAGACATATGAGGGCGCCAGCCAAATGAGGGGGCTTTAAGGCAGATTTGAGGAGAATCAGTGTAAAAGCTAGCAATGATTAGGACAGTAGTTACCTAGTCAAGGAGCACAAAAAGGGGGCATGGGGGGTGGGGTGGGGGAGGTTGAAGAAGAAAACTACAACAGTATTACAGGAGACACAGGGGGGAGAAGAATGGAGAAAGCCTGAGATTCTGTTTCCTGGTCAAAGCAAGGTCTTAATTGCTGTCACAGAGACTTAATGAGTTGAGGTGTTAGGGTATCTGTAAGCAGACTTGTAGATATTTGTTGAAGAACAGGTAAGAGTATAATGATTAAAATATACATGTCTATATTAATTTATTCTGAATACCTGAAGAGATGTCCTGCTGAATACTTATTATATAAATAATAATACTGTGATACAGATTGATAAAGCTTGAAAATAGGGACTTAAGTCTGCATGTGACTGGAAGATAGGAAGGGTTGGCAAGTACTATGGGAAACAAGATGAGAATTTGAAGTGTTGGGTAAGTCTGAAATCAACAAGCCAAAATTCAGGAATAAGGAAAATCCTGTGATTAGGAAGAACAGGTCAAATGTGCCAACACAAAATAAGGAATTAATGTGTAAACAGCAATACAGAAGATAAAAAGGTCTGTAGATTACATTGAATCACAAGCTGAGTCAATCATTCCATGCTATTACACAAAGGTCAAATGTTACTCAAGTATATATGACAGGCATGTCACGTGTGAGATGTAGGTTGTGACTAATTCTCCTTTCTAGCTACTGAGTTTCACCTCAAGTTTCAAATTGTGCTTTGGGCACCACCACATAATATAAATATGTTGAGAAAAAGTTCAGAGGACATCAGCGAGAGTTATCAAAATGAGCATAAGCTTTGAAAACATGCTTTAGGAGTGGAAGACTTAGGGACATGGTCTACAGTAAAGGAGTGTAACTTGTGTTAACAATCTTCTGGTAAGTAAAAGGTTGTTAATAAGAACATAGGGATCATACTTGCCCATGTCAACTAGCTAAATTCAAAGCAAGGGAAACATATGCTAAAAGTTAGGAAAAGTGCCCAATTCCAAGAAAAGTCTAGCACAGGAACAGATTTCTGAGGCTGTTTGGGGGTGGCTCTGTATAGAGTTACCAACAATGGATTAGATAAACGTCCTGCACAAACGGTCTGGTCTGCACATCATGATTGCCAGAAGGTGGCCTACGTAACTTTATAAGTCTTTCAGTCCTGCATTTTGGAAATTTCCTGTGATGACATAAGCTTATTATTGGCCCCTTAGGAATAAATTTTCGGGCACAGGATTTGGTTAGCACTTAATGCTCATAGTCACTTGCAGTTTAGTCTTGAAATCCCAAGGACTTTCCCCCATTTTTACTTACTTTTGAAAAACTTTCCATGTGAACTTTTGGACCTATTTTTGACATCTGATCTGGGAAGGTCTTAAAGAGTGTGAAGGAAGAGAAAGAAATGCCATGGTACACAGGGTCAAATCCACACTACACACTGGTCAGTATGAGGAGAGCAGGAGGTCACCTTTTCTTAAAGCTGACCTCATCATGCTTTCCTAATACCGAAGATGCAAAGATTCTGGGCCCCTCTGTGTCTGAGATGCACACTTCCTACTTCTTTGCAACTTCCTAACATTATTTTTAATTGTTATAAGCAGGAGTTTCCTCTCCTGCTTTCTTTTTTCTTCCTTCTTAAATTCTTAGCATTGTTTATTTACAGCAGTTGGCTTCAGTTTTCAAAAGTGATGAATGATTTAGAGATCCCTCTGTTTTAAACTCTGATACTTCTTGTATGGTCTTGATCTTTTGAAGTGACATGCTTTCTTTTATAGGCACGATTCAAGAAGTTTCAAGATAGTCACTAAAATAGTGGGCATCCCTCATCACCCGTCAGCTGAAAAATGCAAGCTTTTATTCTACCAGACAACAAAGTATAGGACATTACCCACACCAAAACCTTGAAACTTGCAGTTTCATAGTTACTGTATTCATCCTACATTTGGTGTGATAAAAAATGAAAGGGGAATTAGTGTTTTCGAATTCTTACTGTCCCACTATAGCTGATACCTCCTTCCATCTTATTAGTTCTAGGCTTTCCTTCATTTTCAGTCCTGAGTGTTAACTCATGCCAGGTAAGAGTCAGATTGTGTCTGGACATAAACACTTGTTCTGAAAATCTCTTCCTACTAGGTTTGAGATGTAAATAACAGTATTTGACATCCCTAGATTTAATCAGTTTGAACTGCAATGTGAAGTCACCTAAAATAACGCCCTAAACCTATCTTGATAGATTGTAGATGTCACTGCAGAGAAATATGAGTACCCATTTCATAAGCCCGCAAAAAAATGTGCAGCACAAGTGAGGGTAAAGAAAGAGATATGCGTAAGAAACAAGATTTGGAGTGAATGGAGTGAACCAGTATTTATTCACGATGGTAAGTTATCAAGTATTTACCATTCACAACTCTTATTATTAGATACGTTATTACTATTCAACGTATTTACTTCATTACTACTTCTGTTCTTCTCCTTGCTGTATTATTGTACTGTAGCAGTACCTAGAGGTCCATGGTACATACCAGGCTCACACAGCTCTAGGTGCTGTAGGGAAAGGCAGTCCTGGGTCTAATGAGTTGTACTTCCTTGGTCCTAAGGCAGTCTAGCACAGGGCTGTTCTCCTGAGGTAAGTTACATCTGACTCTTGACAGCCTTTAGAAAACAAAAATGGTCAGCAGCTGAAAAGGTTCACCCCTCCTTGCCCTGCAACAGACAGCCCAAGCATCTCTACAAATGCTTTCAGCTGGAGTTAGTAAGCCAAGAAACCCACAAAAGTCATAATATTAATCAAATCACATGTCCTTAAGGACTAAGTTTAACATTTCTTTTACTACATCAGGAGAATAATTTCTTATCTGACAGAGGTAGGAAATGGTTTAGCTCTCATTTAAATATATGTGTTCTGGTTCCTACAGCTCACTTCAGCACAAATTAAACAGAACCTTGTAATACTTTTCCTTCACCTCCTATGACTAGATTTTAACATTCATGTGCTAACAAGGGAAACTTGTGCTTTCCGTGATGAGAAAAATGCCTCCACATGCAGCAGCTTCTTGATGTCAGGTTAGGTAAAAGGGAAGTAGTATAATGGAGTGACACTCTGTATTTATGGAGAGAAACTGGTGCATAGACTTGTCTCTGTATGTTGACATGGAAAAAAAAGAAAGTACAATACTATTGGTAGTAAAACAAAACAAGATAAACATCTTTATTTAATGCAACAGACTGTGTATTTTGGAATATGTCTTTCTGATTTATTGAGCTTCAAGTACATATTTATCTGAAGACACAGGAAATACAAGGCCAAACATTATTATTTTTGCAACTGATTGAATGTAAATTCAGTTATAGGGTTTATAGGATGTTGCCTGCCTACTCTATCAGATGCCTCACCACATCCCACTGTTCTGCTGGCACATCTCAGCTGCCACCTTTGCTGGCCCAGATTAATTCATTTCATTTCTCTTGGAGAGAGAAACCTAGTTGCTCACACGCTCACAGTGGTGAAGGAGAGAACATGTTTCAGCCCATCAGAGATCTGAATTGCCCTTTGGAGATGATGCTTCCTTCTCACTGAAGACAGAGAGAGCCTAGGACCATAGCATGGCCAGCAGAGGGGTCTGCCTGGTGTCAGGCCGGACACATCTGATGTGCGAAGAGTGGAGGGAGGGGAAATTAGAAGGGCTTTTCCTGGTGGGGGAATGTAGGTTTACTCGCTCCCTGCCAGCCTTTCACCAGAAGAAGGAAATGGAGTTGAACAGTCACCCGTCCTGGTTCCAGTCTACCAAAGGTTGCTCTCAGCAGCTGCAACTCTCCTTCAACTGTTTTCAACACCTCTGCTTTCCCAGTTTCCGCTACAGCTGTTGTTGAAGCTGAACAATCACAGCGTGTTTCTTCCGCTTAAGAAATGTTTATGGTAGACAAAGCCGCCATTGCATATAAGCTGTAATACCTCCATGTGTTCAGTGCAGCATGTTGATTTACCCCTTGAGCATACTGCACATATGCGCAAGTTCATGTAATGTGGCCATTTTCCTGTACTCAGAGAGGATGGTTGGCTTTTATAGTATGAATCTATGAATATATTACATCGAGGGATCACATGCTCAGACAAACCTCTTTAAACATCTCCTTTGATGCCTAGAGAAAGTTTTCTGCCCATTTTATTTTGGGAACACGTATAAGTGGACATTATGAAGTGTATTTTAATATTGCCTGGATTAAAAAAACACTGTTAGTAGTAGTATCACTCATAGTAACTCCATGAAAGTCAGGTACCTAATTTTATAGACACAGTGAATTGAAGCAATTAAATCTTTCTGTGAAGTAACTTGAAAGGAAAAACCTCCATTCAGTATTTTTATTTTGAAATGTGTCAACTTTTCTGCTGAAAGCCTTGAAGGAGCGTGCAATGACCTGCTTTTTGTTTGCTTCTACATGATATTCCAATGTTTCATCTAGGAAATGTGCTACATTTCTTTAAGAAGCATTTCAGCCTCCATTTAAAAAAGCTGAAACATCAAAATGAAATAATATAATTCAAAACATAACTAAAATATTTGTTCTGAAATGTTCCTCTGACATGAAAAGAATTTGTTAATTTACTCATGGGAAACACATTCATTTTCCATTGGAATTAGCATATGTCCTTGAAAAAAAAACACAATTTAATCTGAACTGAGCTGTTTAGTATAGAAACTTTCTGCTGAAAAAGAATGTTTGATCAGCTTTATTCATATATAGAAACTTGAAATAATTGGTCTAATTTTTAGAGCTGCTGAGCATTCATAGACTGCTTTGAAGTTAACAGTAATTCAGAGGTGTTCTGCATTTTTGCAAACCAAGCCACTTGTTTTGGTTTCAAAGTACTGTTATTTGTGACTAAGTTTAAGCATTTACATCTGAAGAAAAAACACCATAAAATGGTCCACCTAAAAGAATATATGTGCTTCTTTTTCTTCCTCCTTTCCAAAATACATGAGGTAAGAAAGCAAGAGAACCAAACCTCTTTGTGGTTTGGCTGATGTAAAGACCACTGCTTCCTCTTTTCTTGGGTGTGTACGTGATTCGGATTTAGCAGAATGATGCAGAACAATTACCTCAAACAAAATAATTTCTACTACACAGTCCAGAGATTGTTCAAAATATATTTTCTGAGCCCTCATCTCAAAAGACAAGAAGGGAAAAACTCCCTTTTCATCTTAAAGTGAATAAAGAATAGTTTTGTGTTTTTGTAGTACATAAAGATTATTCTTATACACAGTTCTGCCCAGAGGTTTGTGAGTTTTTTCTTGATTTCATACCAAATTTGTGGAAATTCATAATATCCTTGGTTTAAACTATAGATGGGTTCAAACTAGGAATTTTTGTACAATTCTTTTGTTCTTTGAATTTGATCTAGATTGATTCTAAGAACATTGTGTAACTGGCCTCGGACTATTAACATTTTAAGAGCTATTCCTGCCTGTTTTTCTTCAAAGTACTTAGTTCAAAGCAGTCCAAACTAGTTCTGGTTCTAAAGCTAGGTATTAAAGAAAAAATATAATTTGCCAAAAATACATTTTTGAGTCAACCAAAGACATTGCTTTTTGGTATTTGGGGTATTTTGGAGGAAGGAATGCAAGGTACAGAGCAGTAGTATTTCTTGAACAGTATAAATACATATTGCTGGTATTTCTTTAGGACTATGCCTAGCAGGCTTATAAAAGGTAAATATAATGAAAACCAAATGTTGCTTCTTGAGTCAAAGCGAATATTTTGTTTGACAAAAAGCTTTTATTTTCATTTTGCCTTAAACAAGTTACAGCTGTGAAGGGGTGAGGAGGCAGCGGCAGGGGAATCATGGTGTGTGGAGATGGGAGGTGGCAACAGCAGGAATCCAGGAACAGCTGGGGCAGCAGCAGGAGTGTCAATAGCAGATGGACGGAGGGTTTGATATTCAGAGGAATCAAGGCTGGATGAAAGTATCCAGTGGCAGGACAGGCCATGCTCAGCATGTGAGAGCAGAAATCCAGGGAAAGGAGAGGATGGAGTCTACTGGAGCAGAGGAAGTCAGGCAAAGTGCTGAATGAAGGCAGCAGCAAGGCTCAGAGCTCAAAGGAGGAGGAAGGAATAGTGCTGAAGTCAGAAGCCCTTGTTTCCCCTAAAAAAGCTCCAGGAAACGTTTCTTTAAATCTGTGGCAGTTCAGGAATAGTGCAATATTTATGAATTAATATAAAATTAATCCATTTATGAACTACCCTTTCCCACATTATTAACATTACTTTTCCCTCTTCTTTTTAAGAAAAGACAGTGGACATCACGCTGCTAAGCGTCACATTGTTTTATCTCCTGATTTTCATTGGAGGTTTGCTGATATGTGCATGTAGAAGGTAATGTACATTTCTGGAAGGTAGTACAAATTTCTGGTGGAAGAGGGGTCAGGGTGAGGGTAAACAAACCGTACAATGGATTAAAGTCAAACACAGATATTCTCAGATAAATTATGTTTAGGAGAAGCAGTTAATCGTGCATTTCCAACTATTGTTCTAACAAAGGAGTGCTAGGTGTTAAGACCTAGTGTAAGATACTGAGCCCTATCACTGTCACCTCACAGCTCCC
This sequence comes from Oceanodroma leucorhoa, assembly GCA_030449065.1. Classification (NCBI taxonomy): domain Eukaryota; kingdom Metazoa; phylum Chordata; class Aves; order Procellariiformes; genus Oceanodroma; species Oceanodroma leucorhoa. Next base: position 1,679,220 of record JASVER010000062.1, read on the forward strand.
ATCAGAGTCCCCGGAGCTCCAGTGTCACACCCTACTCTCAGATATCTTTCTGCGACTTTAAATGACATTTTTTCATCTTACTCTGACTGCTGTCTCTCTACCCTCAGTGTGGCTTTGCCCCATGCTTTTGCAGGTTCTGCGTTCAGGGCCACCGTTAATCATGCCAAAGATGAACTGCATTTGCCACAATGCCCAATTACATTTCATAATCCATGGGTATGACCGAGAGCAGTCTTTTACTCTAAGCTGGACAGTTTACAAGAAATAAATAAAAAAGGAAAGTCAGGCTGACGGAATTTGCTTTGCTGTAATATTAGTACAGCAAAGTAGTAGTAGTGGTCCTACACCCACCAACAATTAATGCAGCCAACTGTGTCCATGCCACTACTTTTCTGCCTGGCTACACGGTTTTCCTATTGACATGGCAGAGAAGGCTTTCTTGAACTAAAAAATAAACTTGTTCAGGATAGGATGGTAACTCAAGATGCCTTAATATTTGGAAGGTACAGTACATAAATGGAACTCCTGTTAAAACTAAATTGATTATTTAATTAATGACTAAATATTATTCCTGATTAGGATAAAAGAAGTTATCATGTGCTCTATCTTCTTTCAGTAAACAAAGACTCGAGGAACTATAGATATGAAAGAGCTAATAAAAATACAGAATAAAAAGTTTCCCCTGGGGCGAACAAAACATGTAATTGAAAGCCATCTGCATCTAAACATAAAACAATATTCTGGTCAAATAATGAGTGACTCTGGCCTCAAGAGAGCAATTCAACTGGTAGATCTTTTCAGTGGAAAATTTACATAGTACTCAAAACCAACAGCTAATCCTTTTTTATGAAACAAAATATTTTCATGGTTCTGTGCAGATACCACTCACTCTTAAACCTGAATTCTGCTAGATCTCAGCAAATGAGTTAAAAGATGTTTCCGATGTTATGCCTGCTCCCTGTCATCCAATGTTTCTTTCTTTGGTTATCACACTCAATAGGTAATATTTTTAATTATGAAAAGAAAATATAGGAGTAATTTTTTAGCTATAGACATAATAGCACGCCACAAGCTCTTGCTTTGCTTGGAAATCATATGTCTATGCATATCCATACAGGTCTTTCTTAAATCTCCTGAAATCTCCTTAAATCTCCTGAAGCAGGCTGAAAACCAGTCAGCCTGAAGAAGAGCTGGGAAAAATGTCGAGAAAATGTCTGCAGTGAAACAAAAAAGGGTAGAATGGCTTTAGTAATGATAGATGCCTGTCTAATTGGCATATCTATTACAAAGCATTATTGACTGATCTGTTCCTGCAGACATTTGAGTTGCCTGTCTGTGTCACTCTCTTGTAGGTATAGATGCCTGGAAGTTATAACCATGCCTGTTCCACATCCTTCAGATAATATCAAAACTTGGTTAGCTGCAGATGAGACTCACCACCAGGTAGAGAGTGTCTGTCTTTTTTCTCTCACTACATTGACATGTATGATATTACTTGCGATCGGAATAGTACAACATTACATATAGAGCAGCAGGTCATTTTTAAGAAAAACTGGGAAAGAAGTATGCACAATGTTTGTAGTGAAGCCAGAAGAGAACAGAAAGCTTGTGGAGGTTACAGGACAATGATCTCAGTAGACAGGATGGAGAAAATCCTCAGGGGAGTATTATCTCAAGTGTGCCTCGAAGTGTTTCAGCATATCCACGCTCAATGGGCCAACATTTTAAGGTGTGATCACCCTGCCTCCCTGCAGAATAGTCAGTTATGGGATATTACATGTATAAGCATGTGGGCAAGTTATCAAAGGGAAAGTTTTTGTGGAGATCTGCAAGTCATTGCCTGTGTTGTAGTAAATGTGCACATTCTTATGGCAAATAAGAGGAGGCTCCACAATGCACGCAACATAACCTACCCCAACTATGCACCTGCTGTGGGATAAAACCGTGTACAGAGGTGTTTACTTTGGAAGAGCTGATGTGCTGAAAATTCAGATGCTAGATTATCTCCTTGGAAATTACGAGTCTTTAGTCAACTGAGCAAAACAGAAAATAAATATTTGCAATATTTGTGTGGCTATCATGAATGGAGCTCCTTGGCTGGCACATTCAATGCTACTTATCACTGGCTGTCATTGTGTGAGTTAGAGGAAAAAATGTGCTAGTCAGGCAGTGGTCTAGATCCCTATAACTCCGGTGAAGCTACAGAGTGAACTGCGTGGTAAGATTGGTAGGAGGCGTGGTAAGATTGCCTCTTACCTGGTTGTCCTGCTACACATGATGAGAAGGTGCGGGTGCACCCAGGCTATGGTTTTTTGGGGAAACATTATTGAAATAGAAAACTCTATTGAGAGTTTTCTACTGAGGATTGAGGAGAAAATGAGGATCTTCTCCATCCTATGTACTCAAAACATTTGTTCAGAGCCTCTGCTGGATTTCTATCAATTCAACCCTGTCCTACTTTATTATTGTACTTATACTGCAATATCAAAATGTCTTCTAGTAGTGCATTCAGCAATGTAACTAACAGTTGACAATGTGAGCTGTTATGCCATCTTGTCTCCCAGAGGAAAAATGTATACCTTCCAATAATGTGTTTTGTTTTTTGTATACCTACACCTACATGATTGCAAACTCTGACAGAAACCATGAACCATCTCAATGAATCACAATTTGAATTGTAAGGCAAGAGGCATGGGTTGTTTTGTTTTGTTTTATTTTACCTTCTCAAAGACAAATTTATGGAAAAACTGATGTGCATATGCTCTATAATCATATTACAAATGACAAGATTGAAGTATTTTGAACTTGCACCTGGAGTTCATTCCACAAGCCTTGGGCTGGCTCCTAAGAGCAGTCTGTGCTCCTCTTCTTCTTTACAGTCATCTTCTCAGAAAAGAAAAGCCCAAAATCTCCCGAACTGGACTGAATCCAAGTGTCTTATTCTGAAGATTCAAAGTCATTTCTATGACACTTCTGGCCAAAATTATTTGACCAAATTCAACCCAAAAGGTGCCACATTTACCACCTTTTCTGTGCAAAAATCCTTTGGCACCCTTTTCATTAGTAATGGTGAACAAATTAACTGATAATACCCCTTGTGGCCATCACATATGGACTGGCAGAATGTAAAGATAAAATCGTCACTATCAAACTTATATTCTGTATCGCCCTTCACCCTAGAACTGCATACACTGCTATTTAGGGGTCTTTGTATTCAATGTATAAATAAAAAATCACAGCAATCAATGATCACCACAAAAAAATATATATTTAATATCAGTAACAGAGAAATTCCTGTCCCCAAACTGTTACAAACACTGAAATACCTTTGACAGGACGACCTCACCATAGCTGTGTAATTGCTGTCTAGATGATTAAAATGAGTGGCTGAGATGACTGTTGATGGCACTTCTAGGAAAGATAAATTGAATAAAACATATGGAACATATCAGTATCTGAAATATTGCTGACATCTGAAAGCAAAGACATTGGCTTTGGACATACTGTAAGAGTTAAGAAAACTATGGAGAATGGTGCTGAGATAATCCTTTTTATCCAACAAATAAGAAAGCTAGACTGTGACTTTGACATAAACCTCAGGTACATAGTCACATCAGCCTGGAGGGTGACAATCAACAAAATTAGGGCTGGGAACACAAAGCAAATTTGCCTGTGAGCAACTTTTAGATTTGAGAGAGTAACTCATGATCTCTGTATTCCAGTTATATGACAGAGTAAGTAATTTATACTAATCCCAGATACACCAAATAAGTAGCATACTTGTAAAAATATTCAGAATTTGTAATACCATTGAATGCAGATGTTGTGCATAATGTAATTTTTATCTAACAGAAACAAATGTCAATGCAAATGGAGACGCACTCAGAGGTTATTATGGGAATACCAGAAGAGAATGGAGACGAGAATGTTCAACAACAGAAATATTTGAAGGAATCTGGATTAGAAGACCTGTAGGGACAATACCTTTTTTTAGTCTGCATGCAAGAGTTACCTTTCTGTGAGGTGGACAATATTCTGACAGACCTAAGAATGGTTGATACTGGAGTTTGTCTGAGCCCAATAATTTGAAGTACTTTGAGCTCTGACATTGTGCAACTCTTAAAATGAGCTTTGGATCACAAAGGCAAAGTACCTTGCAGTTTGTTTCTAACTACTACTGATCTTCAGCCCAGTAAAATTACAGCACCTCAGACAACATGATCTAATATTGAGGTCCACTCGGGTTAAAATGGAATTAGAATTAGTGTTTCATAACGCTGCAATGGCTTCCAAGTACTGTCTGATAGATCAATTCCTTTGAAGACTGGCTGTTCATACAAATCTCATACTAGCTAGTCAACATCTGATTGGTCATGAGAAATGGTGGAAACAATGAATGTTTCTGGAAACAGCAGCAGAGCTCACAAGGGTTCTCTAAAGCTCCAAAAAAAAGCACTTTCTGAGGCACTGCACACAATGCAGTGTAAGCAGACATCAACCAGAAAGAAGAGTCATGTGTGAAGACACAAGGTCTTTTCATGTGATGGCCTTATTCCTTTGCAGTTAGTAAAAGGAGAAAACTTTAGACAAGGTAAAGAAAACAAAGTTTTTGGCTGTATTGTGATTGTTTAAGTAAGTATAACTCAGTGAAGCTAAAGTTCAGAACAGACCCATTGCTATTTATTTTTTCCTGTCCTTTTACAGAAATCTTTCTTTCTATTTCCATGATGTGGTGAGCCATACCAGCTCATTTTGAGGTACACAACCAGGGCAGACTACTTCAACTCTTAGTTGAGACAGTATTTATTTGACTACAAGAGAAGGAATATAGGGCCTTGATTTTGCAAGAAGGAGGTTTCTGCAGACTTTTTTTGTAGGCTGGAAATACATATAAATTATGAACCTAATTTTCTGTAAGGCTTGGAAGCTACCTAAAAAATTCTTGCTTTCATTTCTAGTAAAATTTCTCCATGTTCAAAATAATATTAGTTGAAGGAAATATTTGATTACATTTCAAATAATGTCTTCTGTATTATTGTAGAGGACAATATAAAACTTTTGTTTGTGCTTTTTTGAAACATTCAGTTTATAAGATACACTTCTGTGCAGAGTTTTGATTCACCCAACTATGCTTTTTTTGGTGAAATGTCTCCCTCACCACAGTGGAGAAGACTGCACTCTTTCTCCTTTAATACTGCGAATGGCTGGTAACATCTCAAAAGCCCAAGCTGGAAATGCTTGAACAACAAAAGGACTATCATTGACTTTGTTTGCCATAAGATCAGGTTCATGACCTCAGGAAAAAACAAACAACTTTACTAGGTAGTGTTACCTTTCCTGTTGCATTGTATTTTTTACAGAAGGTAAGGGTGGCCTTACCTTTGAACATCAGTGCTCTTCCCCCCATACCTGTCAGCCTGATGCCTGCGCAAATCCTCAGAGAGAAGATGAATGGTAGATATCAGGTACTGAATCATGTTTCAGTAATGACAACTCCGGTAATGCCTCCTTCTCTGTCTTGACTGCAGATGGGAAAACCAGAAATCAACATACTCTTTTTTCTCTTGGATGGTCAGACACCTTCTCTGTGGGTAGACAAGGTAGTTTATCCCATCAGCCATGGTCCAGACATGTTTTCTCAAAAAGGGGGGAAGAATTACTATTTCAGTTAAAAATCATTACAGGAGGCATTTAGAAAACAAGTGTCATGAACTTACAGGTTCCTTTCTTGGTGAGGATATAGAACTTATATAACGAAAGAATCAGAACATATGTGAGCTAAGTGGGGTAGAAAAGTACCACACGTTGGCCAAACACATCTGGAATCCAGACTTCATATAGTGAAATAAGGCCACAGTGAATATCATATCGTTCCTTAAAATATATTTTATAAACGTAAATTTTATAGAGTTTTGGCTTGCAGCGCTTGAAGCTCACAACCAGTGCCAGGGTTTAAAATAAGACAGAGAACCTATAGATTAAAATAATTTTACTATTTCATCTGAAAATAGAATAATTCTTTTAGATTAAAATTGCTTTGCTTACAAGAGGCCTCAGTTTCGGTCAATACACGCAGTTCACCCATGTGCACGTGTCAACCTCCAGAGACACACCACATAAAACAAAATATTATAATATCAGTTGTATGGAAAAGTAATCCTAAAGTGCAAATATGATACTAAAAAATAAGTATCTGGACCCTTCCGAGAAACATTTGACCAATTTGTTTACAAAATGGTATAATTTTCCTTAAAATAAGAACAGTATTCTAAACCTATCCTAGACCTATTCTCCAATAGCGGATTAATATGCAATATATACATGAAGAAATATAATTATCTGCAAGCAAAACTGTACCATCTTAAGTACGGCAATAAACAAGTATATACAAAATCTTACTCAGCTCAGCTGCCTTGCTCCTGTGAATGAAGCTCCTGCGAATAAGATTTCCCCTTCTGGTATTCAAGTGGCACAACCTGATGAGACACAGGGCAGTGCACTGCACATAGAGAGATTGCTCTGCCTATCCACTTATGCACGTGCAGAGGGCTCTGGAGTCAAAATCCCTTTGTCTGGATCATAAAGCCCTGTGATACATCATGACTAGCTATTTTTATGCTTTCAACTCCATGTTCCCACTTCTGCCAAGTACTTACAGCACATAGGGTCCAAAGGCTAGGAGTATTATCCAACATTTGTGTTTCTTCCTGAACATCAGTGACTATGTAGATATCAGGCATACCTTACTGTAGCTTGTGAAGACACAACAGTCCCTTCCCTTTGCTTTGAAAGGAAGAGAATTGCAAGAGCATGAAGGGAATCAGCAAAGCAACCAGCAGACTTGGGACCCTGCACGAAGGCTGGTCAGGTTGTCCATTGCTGCCACCTACCGTACAAACAATCTGCTTTTAATGAGAAATATTCCTCTAGTTTTCAAACTGGTTTAACTCAGGGCAGGTCTGCTGCTTTAAGTGCACTGATATAATTAAAACAGTGCACCTTCCTCTCTATCTTGAAGACCTGGCCTTCATTAAGGACAGGATCTGTCTTCCCTAATTTTAGCCTTCTCAAAGTTGAGTGTCGAATCAAACATAACTGGCCAGAGCCCTGGGGTACTGACAGAAGATCTCCAGTGAACACTTTGTTCCAGCCTAAAACCGGTGTCCAAGGCAGGATGACTCTCCCCTCTGGAGATGCCCATGTCTTTCTCGTTAGACCCTAAATGATCAGACTCAGATCAGATGCCTACATTGGCAAAACATATACTTTTCTTGACCTAGTTATTCTGGCTCTCTCTACCCAGGTGAGAGCAAATACTTTGGTCAAAGAACAGCTTGGCAGGTGTAGCCTTTGCCTCTGGGAGTTTTTCCAGCACAGTTAAAGAAGTTACAGTTCATATCTCACCACGTTTCAGACCAACATTATCAAGCCAGCAACGGAAGTTTGATCAGAAACAGCCTTGATCAAGAGCAAGGGCAGAGAATCTCGGGCCTCAGTATTTAGGCTGAAGTCTGAGTTCACAATTTTATTCTTGTCACTATCAAGTAGAGAGGCTGGAGGATGCAAGCATCTAACTTATGCATAATTGTACACCATTATAAGTTTCACCAGATTGAAATGTATCAAACAGATAAAGAAAAAGTGTGCGAGTGTGGTGTATGTGTATACACATGTGGAAGGAACATGGTCAAGGAAATGCTGTCTGTATGGACAAAAGGCACCAATATTCATCAGGGCCAAGTGTATGGTGCGTGTTGTGTTCTTAGCATACAGCCTGTATTTCTCCATTACAGCTGTATATGTTATCTGCTGGCATTTGAACAGCCAGTGCTAGCTGACTGGTACAAGTTGATCTACTTATATCTAAAGGAACCAGATGGCCCCTACAAAGTAACTCTAAAGATAATGATGATGTTGAGAAAATAAAAATGCTTTGGTGGCTCATGCAGCACTGTGTTGCACTAAGAATTGTATTACTGCATCTCATCAGAATATACTCATGTCAGCGTATTTTTGGTAATCTCAGAAAAAATTCAGGTCACAGCTTTGAATGCTAATTACTTATAAAGCCTGTCACCATGCTTCTGGTTCTCCTGAAACCTGGCAGGTGACCAAACGCCTAACCATTGGACAAAGAGTTAGATAATATGATTCTGGTATTTGGTTCAGGAAAACATTTGGAGTGGCATAGACCCAGCGAAGCAGTCAACACCTTTTAGTCAAAACTACCATAGCTTTACTCAGCTTTCCTATTATCATCCTCTAATTTTGTAAAAGCTTCTAAAAAAACACAGTCATACTTATCCAGCTGCAGTAAATCTAAAACACATAAGCATAATACCTAGGCAAAGCAAGACATTAACAAAGAAGGAAAGAAGAGATGGAAGTGGAGGGAAAGAATTAAAGAATTAGTATTCCAGACCATACAAAAGTATTATTATGTTTTCATTACCTCACAAAATTAGTTCAGATCCAGCAAGCTGCCACTTTGCATTTATATCGATGAAAAAGAATTGTATTTTAAAGCTTGTTTTGGCTTCTGGTTGCCATTTGTTTTTTTGACCAATGGAGAAAATGAGAAATACAGTGATTATGTAAATATTCTAGACCACAATAGCTAACAGATACTCATTTCATCCTTGATTTTGTGCAAAAGTCTACTATATGGGAAAACCTTTTTTCCAATTTTCAAACTATAGAGCTGCTTGCCACAGGATGTTGAAAATATACATTAGTTCAAAAAGAAACTGGACAAAACCCTGAAAAAATATCTATCAAAGACTTGCTGGATACAAAGTCTTCTTGTCTCATGTGATCCTCCATTCATAAATTACAAGACACAGGAACAATACATCTGCCCTCTTCTTATTTTTTCTTCTAGGCACATGCTACTGGCACTATTAGAGAGAAAATGGATCACTGGTCTAGGTCAGCCTTTTGACTGATCAGCTACACCCATATTTTTAGAACAGTTGGAGGAACCGCTGAGGCATTGTCTGTATTTCCCAGCTGAGGGATTAATGGGTTCACTGCTAATGTTGAAACCAAGTATATCAATCACCTCTGTCTTCAGAAGAACAGCAAGGTGTGCTGCTCATCTAACATCTACACCCAGAAAACCTCAGAACTGGATGGCTTCATAAAGTCACCCAGTTCATCTTCACTGCATTAAAGGGGGAAACTATATTAGCCTGGACTTCCAGTGATGGTATGGAGAGGGGATTTCACCACTTACATAATTTCAGTAGCATCTTGAATCACAGGGTGTTTTTTATAGAACAAAATGTTTTATTTAAAACACACAGGATGGGAAAGCTTTATCCCTGATCCCTTTTGGACATTTAATAAAAAGAAATAGTGATGCATATACCATAGACTGCTCCAACATCTGGCAATGATAGAAAGAGATGGCCACAAGCAAAATTGTACCCTCTTCCAGCAGGCTGAGGAGAATTTACATTAACATATATTCATTATATTGTGAATGTAGTCAGCTTTGATGCATTGTAAACCTGCCCTACTTGACTGAAGAGTCTGTGAAGTATGGGGTATTCAGGGTTATATAAAACCTGTAAATTATTTGCATCCTCACATCTCTCAATTTATTTCTTGATGAAAACCAATAAAGAATAAAATAACAATACTTGTCCCATATGTAGCATGTATTTTGGATTCCTTTAGACAGAAGACAGTGTATGTTAAAGGGAAAGGCTCTTCTGTGCCTGGTGAGCAGTCGTTAATCCTGGTAATTTGAAATTAAGAGCCTTCAAGATAATCTGTTTAGGAAATTTATGTTGTTCACCTCTTGCCATATTCCTAGCATACAGACTTGTACTAAACATGGTGAGGACCTGCTTTCCCAGCGTGGAAGCTGGGGCTGGGCTTTGTGGGAGAATAGACGTGCCTGGGCCACCCCACTGGTGAATGACAGGTCACTTTGTCGTGGTTTAAGCCCAGCCRGCAACTAAGCACCACACAGCCGCTCGCTCACTCTCCCCCGGGTGGGACGGGGGAGAGAATCGGAAGGGTAAAAGTGAGAAAACTCGTGGGTTGAGATAAAGACAGTTTAATAGGGAAAGCAAAAGCCGCACACGCAAGCAAAGCAAAACAAGGAATTCCTTCACTGCTTCCCATGGGCAGGCAGGTGTTCAGCCATCCCCAGGAAAGCAGGGCTCCATCAAGCGTAACAGTTACTTGGGAAGACAAACGCCATCACCCCGAACGTCCCCCCCTTCCTCCTTCTTCCCCCAGCCTTATATGCTGAGCATGACATCATATGGTATGGAATACCCCATTGGCCAGCTGGGCTGGCTGTCCCGGCTGTGCTCCCTCCCAACTTCTTGTGCACCTCACAGAGCATGTGAGCTGAAAAGTCCTTGGGACGTAGACTACCTAGCAACAACTAAAAACATTAGTGTGTTATCAACATTCTTCTTATACTAAATCCAAAACATAGCACTATACCAACTACTAGAAAGAAAATTAATTCTATCCCAGCCAAAACCAGGACAGTATCCACCCCTTATTCC
>JASVER010000062.1:1691259-1731817 GCA_030449065.1 Oceanodroma leucorhoa
TATGCTGAGCATGACATCATATGGTATGGAATACCCCATTGGCCAGCTGGCCTAGCTGTCCCGGCTATGCTCCCTCCCAGCTTCTTGTGCACCTCACAGAGCATGTGAGCTGAAAAGTCCTTGAAAAATAGATTACCTAGCAACAACAAAAAACATTAGTGTGTTATCAACATTCGTCTTATACTAAATCCAAAACATAGCACTATACCAACTACTAGAAAGAAAATTAATTCTATCCCAGCCAAAACCAGGACACACTTCCTTCCCAGCTCTAGAGCCAAAGGTTAGTCATAACGGCACAGGAAGGTTTGGGGTAGAGGCAGCACACGTCAGATGATTAAGTTAGTGAAAACATGGTGATTATCAGGCCATGGTAATTATTGATTTAGTAGCACCGTATATCCTGTGATCTCTGCAAATGCTACTTTTCTAGGGCACCTCAGCCTTATACTTGGAGCATTGCTGATGGGGTGGTACTTTGAAACAACTGGGAGCTCTTCTCACTAAAAATAGCCCTTTTTGATTGTTTTTATGTATATTTTTTTTTCACGTGAATAGTTTTTAAACACTAGGTGTCAGTCAGTCACCTTACAAAAGCAAACTCTCAAGCCATAGCACATTTGTCTTTGGCAGTAAAAACTTTTAAAGGGAGCATGTACAATAATGTACACATTAAATAATAACCACAGTAATGTCAAAGCCAGCTGCAGCAATTATTCCACAGGGCTGTTTAGCAGCCACAGAGATCCCAGAGCCAGGGAGTGTGAAGAAAATCCTTTTGCAGGAAGACCCTTGCACACACTGAGGTGAGTAGTCACACTGTCTCTGTACAATCCTTGTTAATCCATTGTCTAATGCTACAGGTGACTGGTAAATTCCTCTGGTAAACCATCCATGCTACTCCAGCTTCTGGAGCATTTGTAAAAACTTACGTTTCGAAAGAAAGGACACCGATCAGCTAGATTGAAAAACAGGAGTTCAAGCAGCACTCTTCTCTTCTGCATTTCCTCCTGGCTAAGTTAGAACACTGGCAAGAGGTCATGCTACTGCATTTCAAGAATTTATGGGTCCCTCTTGTTTTTCTGACCTTTGCAGGTTGCTCCCCACAGGGCATCATTGCCATACAGAAACTTATGCCTGCAGCCAAGTTGTTGTGACAACTGAGGGCTGTTTAAGCAAAATGCTTGCATTGACAATAGAGTTTGAGTATTGCTCCTTTTGCCAGTTCTCCTGCAAAGAGGACAGTTGCCTGGTGGTGAACTGCAGGAATAGTGACCAAACTTCACAAGTCAGGCCCCTCAGGCAGCTCTGCACTGAGGGTCGTCAGTTTTGTGGATCTGGCTTTTAGTGATCTGGTGCCACAAGAGATATAGATACCCAAGCTATCACCATAGAATGATGATATACAAGAGGAGTTGTTTGCTTTAAGCACTGCTGTGTGACTACAGACATAATGCCCCAGGACCCAAACTAATGCCCTCACTGAGCTCCCAGTGTGGATATGTAGGGTGGCATCCTGCTGCCTCTCCCCTCTGTGACTTGGGCACCCAGTTTTCCCTTCGGGTTGCATCATGGACCTGTCTCAAATGCTCACAGCTCCACTAGGTGTCAGGGCACATACATCCTCTGGGTCATCTAACCAGTGTCTGAAATTTGGCTTTATAGTTACAGCGTTTTCTATTATTCTCTTGAGCTACATTTTGATTCAGAAATCTCAGTAATCCTCAAAAAATCTGTTACCTATTCTTGAAACACATTCAGACTGTCATTCTTTCCTGGAACCACAGATGTGGATCATTTCAAACACTCAACTACTTTTAAGACAATGGCACTGTGTAGCTTGAATGGAAACTTACTCTAGAGCGTATGAAGAAATGTATTTTACAATTCTGATCTCTACTGTTTTACACATACATTTAAAATTACTGCATCTCTGCTGTGAGACCCTGAGGAGAAATGTCTTTTATGACATGCTGATCCCACAATATACACTTTTTTTTCAGCCAGCCTGTGAGATCCCAGGATGCTGGGCTTATGCTGCTCTCCACTATCTGATTCTGGGGTACCAAAGGCTGGGCTAGTGCAGCAATCTCCATGTGTCAGTCAACATGCGGAAGGACCACCTAGGACATGTCAGAAGAGGCAGGTAACAGCTTTCAGGCTAAAAGAACAGAGCTGGATTTTTCACTGCTCTGTACTTTGTGAGGTGGAGTACAGCCATGTGCAGGGCTACCCCGTGAGAGCAGTTGCATTTCCACCCACTCTTCACTCATCCTGCCTGAGCATAGGTCACTGCAGAAGGCGAAGGGACTGGAGAACCAGTCCCTTTGATGTCTAGACAATCACTGCATTTGGGTATTTTTTATATTATTTAGTTTGTTTGATCTCACATCAGGGCTTTAGTACTTTATTCCCTGGTGATGGGAAGAAACAGCAGTGAATTATTTCCTCATATATGTACCTGTCTTCCTGCTGTGATCACTTGGCCATCCTTTCTTGTTCCCTTTATTTGAGGGTAGTTTTACACCTGCACATCATCATGATGGCCATGACAGCCCCTCAAATCAGTAAAAACTAGACATATTTGTAGGGCAAGCCTTCTACCAAGACAAAGGCTGCCTTGTGTGGAGCAATATGCAAACACCTATATATAGCCAGATTCATCCCACTTAAGTGAGGTGCCTCTTTTAAAAAAGCAGAACCCCTCTGTAGCCCATGGAGAAAGGCAGACACCTCCAAAGGAGGGTTCATTCCACCTGAGGATATCTGTTTCCTTATACTTTTCTTCCTGGACTTGCAAGAGCTCCCTCTTACTCTCCCTCTTTCTGCAAGAGCTCTAGTTCAGCACATAAAGTTAGTTGAAAAGAAATAATGGAAAAACATTAGCTATATCAAAGATGTAGCAGCACAAATAGAAAACATAGTTAAAAGGTAAAAAACTGAAAGATGGAGGAAAGCAGTGTGGTGATGAATAAGAAAATGGCTCTCAGGTTCCCTGTGTCCTTGGACCTGTCATCAGAAGGTGCCCTGCCTTGGCCGTATATACCTGCTAATTTGAAAGTTCTATCATTTTCATAATTCTTCTTTTGAGCAGATGCAAGACTGATAACTGTAACTGAAAACGTCCTCCTGATTGCTTGAAAGCCATTTATGACTCCATCTAAAGTCAGTTCAGAAAAGTGGGATGAATTTTGGACTCATTATCTACTTGAAGCCTAAGATTGACCTGGTGTGATGAGTACTGTCTTTGGCTCACCCAGAACTGAAGCTCAGAACATGAAGCATGTGATACTAAGCTGATTTCATTTGTGAGATACAGCCATAAGCAAAAGAATGATATCATTCCAAATTATCATGTGGGTCTTTTGTTCCAAACTGGCTATATGAAGCTGAATTTGGTGTTTTACTGATGAAGTAAAACAAATGAGTAAATTTATTGAACTCAATTAAATTAGTCTCACAGATACTTAGAAAACTTCAGCAAATGAGCTGATTGGTATGGTTCATACTTAATAATAACTTTGAAGACTAAATTCTATTTTTGTAATCAATAAGGAGTAAAAGGATTCACACTCAAAATGCTGAAGTTGTTTTTGCCTCTGTAAAAGAAAATCTTAAGTGAAGCTGAGTGAAAGGGTTTCTGAAAAAAATCAATTATTTTACAATGCATGTAGAAGCATGGCATTATTTGTCAAAGAAACAAAGTGAGATAAACACTGAACTGTTTGCAAATAACATGGGTTTATTAAGTATCCGATTTAAAAAGCATACAAGTCATTATTGTGGTTGCACACATCCTAAAGATGTGTTCAGCTCTCTCTGTCATTAAAATATAATTTTTGCACTTGTGGTGAATGCAAATCAAACTATCACGTAAACTTTATGAGGGCACACCAGTCTTGCTGCCAAAGAAATTAATAGCAAATTTCTCACTGAGTATATGGAATTTCTTTATTCCATTGAAACACTGGTAAGTGTGTACAATTCTTGCACAAAGCCTGGCTATTCAGCACAGCAAGGTAGAGACTGATTTCAGAGTCCAGTGTCACCTATAGAAGGAGGGAGATGTGGACACCTCCTGAGTATCACATCAGGATGAAGATATATTTTCCTTGGCTTAAAAAAGCAGTATAATTGTGCAAGCAGGCACTATTTCATAACAAATTTGAAGCTCCTGAAACAAATGTTATTTCAATATTACAAAAATCATGTAGGAGACGAGATTAAAAGATATTAGTTTTGGTTGGCTGGCTGGGGTTTGTTGTCTGGGGTTTTGTTTTGTTTCTGTTTTGTTTCATTTTTTTGCCAAAGCTAGATGATACTTGATATAAAGCAGCAATTTGATCTGTTGGATCATAACACAAACATCCTGTCAAGACAAACTGATGGTCTATCTAGTTTTTTCCTATGTAGTGTGCGGGTGTGCTTTTTATCTATTTATTTATTGGCTTCAGGAATGTTTGGAATTAATAAGAAGGTAATGAAGAGAAAACCAGAAAATATTATAATGACATTGAAAAAATGCAGAGTGTATCAGTGGCTCAAAAACTGCATGCAGGTCTGGTTGTCCAACCTAAAATGAATACAAAGGATCTAGAAAGCAAAAGACAACAGCGGTGAAAGGTGTGAAATAGCTTGCACCTGAGAAGGAAGTAGGTGGTCTACGAACCTTCAGCCTGGAACAGAGATAGTTAAGGGGAAGGATGGTTATACTGGCTATAAACTAAACAACTGGCTATAAACTAAAAAAATCAGATACATCTCTTCCAACAACATGCATTGTTAAGCTGTAAAAATCTTTGCCAAGGAGTGCTATGGATGCTGATGCTCAACATGGATTCAAAAGGAGATTAAAAAAATCTCATACAGTAACTCCTGATTCATCAAGAACTATTAAGCACATTTCTGTGACTGAGGAAGCCCCTGAGCTACAGACAGCCAGACAGGGGAAGGCTGCACTTGTCCCCTTCTTACATCCTTCCCTTGGCCTCTCGCGGTATGCCAGCTGGAGGAGAGGTTGGGTTGGCAGTGCCAGGTGCCCTCTCTACCTGTCCTGGGACCTCGTCCCTGGCATGGAGTCCTCCAGACTGGATATGGAGGGGCTAAGGGGCTGCTCTGTCTGCCTGGGGAGGAGTGGGCTTTTGGGACACCAAGCCACGCCCTCCCTGGGAGAGAATACAGAGGAGGCTTAGAGCTGAGTTCCTGCCTCTTCTTTCTTGTGCGCCTCTTGGTAAGGGGAAGAAAATATACAGTCTTTGAAGTGTAGATAAGCTCATCACCTTTGATAGGGGTATGAGCAGGTGTGGCCCATATCTTCTTCCTGGAATCTGTTCACTAAAAGGTTATAGAAAATTCCTAAAAATGCTGAACAAGGTTAGAATATAACCTTGCACAGTAACAATGTCCTACAGAACAGCCACCCATGATTTTGGGCAGGGGCACATGACCTTCTGTAGCCCTTTTTGATGGCCATACTGGCAGGGCTATTACAGCCGGGTTGTGGGTGCAGGCACAGGACTGGCTACGGCAGCTTCCATCCCTGCATGAGGACACATGCCATGCAGAAGTGTGTCATCTACAACTGGTGGGCCCATTTCATGTTTTGACTCCTTCCTCCATCTTCTTCCTCCCTCCTTGGAAAGAAAAATGCTTGTCCAAAGATGCCACCTGAGCATGGCTGTGGAGCAGAGAGAATCCATTTTGTTCAAAACAAAACTTTAAACTTGCTCAGCGTGTTCTGCTATCTCTGCTTTGCTGCTTGATAAAGGAGATAATGAAATTGGAGATAAGAAAAAAAAAGAAAAAAAGGCCTATCTTGATCTGTTTGTTTTTTCCCTGTGAGTACTGTGTTAGGTGTCAGTAAATTTTGTTTCTCTTGCTTAATATGACATTGACTTCAGCAGAAATTATTAGTCGCTTTTGTCATTTGTCCAGTTTGTCATCCCTACTAATCTGAACTTATTCATCCTTAATTTAAGTTTGTATTTCAACACAGAACTGGGACAGAGTGTGAGCCTGACTGACACTTAATTCGCTTCCCATGGTGAGAGGGATGGCAGAGATGGGCTGCAGCCTGGGCTGGCTCCCCTGGTGCAGCTGCCAGCCCACAGCTGTCCTTACAGCATAAGGTGGGCTTCTTTCTTCAGTGAAAGAGTGAGGAAAATCTTATCTTTCATAGTTTCATAGTTGATAACTGATAGATGGGGTGAAAAACTGAAAAATACCACTTAGCAGGCTTGCACTGAAGGCAGCAATTTACACCAGGGGAAAGCAAGATAAAACTGAGGCATTCTGTTATAGCATTGTTTTACACTCATGCAGAAGAGCTGTGAATCAATGCATGCATTACAAGGCACTGAGCATTCAGGCTGACCCTTCCTTAGCTGTGAGTGAAGGGGTCCCAGTTTAGCCCTTTTGTCACATAAGTGAACCAAGAAAGCTTCTGCTCTGAAAACTATGGAGGTAAAACTACATAAATGGGTTTATATGGGAGAAGGGCAGTGCAAAGGAGGAGCACTGGAGGTGGGATGCTTGTATTTATTGCTTCTAAATTACTTAAAGATAGAAATTGTTCCCTTTAGAAGTGCTGTTCATCATCAGTGCAGATTGATAAGAGATGTGACATACCAACCTCTTGTGAGTGTATGATCCCAAGAAGCCCTTTTTACTTAGGCTCTCCAAGACTAGTTTTTATGACTACTCCGTATCACTGAAGCACCTTCTATTGTAAGGATGTAGCTGAGATTGGGCAGGGGGTTGGCTCAAACATTATTTCACTGCAGTTATCCATGGATTGCTGAAATTCTCGGTAGCTGAATGGGTTTCAGAAAAGAAAAGCATGGAATATAACTATCTAGCTATGAAATGTCAATGTAGCATAAAAACTACTTGCTTACATTCATATGCACAGGGGCTCTGTCAACCCAAACACCAAGTCAAAGGAGAAAATTTTCAGGGAAAACAGATACAACTTTTCAGCATGATTTTCCATAACAGTACCACCTTTTAAACTGAAATAAAGAGAAAAGGTCATCTTGAAAAAGCAGAGTCCTCCTTTCCAGCCCCAAAACCATATGACCTTTCTATGAGCCCTCCCAGCTTCTACTTGCCCTTTCCAGATTGCCTTCTAAAAAACACTAAGAAAAAAAGACACTAAATACATGTTCTTCCCCTTTAGATCTAATTTGATAAAAACTACCACCCTCCATTCCCCATATGGCTGCTGGTCATGGCCATCACAAAGTTAATACTGTTACCAGAAATGAGCTTAACTTAACTCAAAACATGTGTTTGCCTGCACAACGGCATTTTAAAAAACTTTGCTTATATTTCCCCATCCTCAACTTTTCTATGGTTTGTTTCTTTGAAAACAACATTTGAAATTCAATTACATTTACTGCAATTCTGAGAAGGGCCCCTGCTTCCTTTTTAAAACAACTCACGGAGAAAACAAGATGGGGACTGTCAAGAAAAAAAACAAGCTGCTGCTGATGCAAAAGACTGTCCCTAGAGGCTGGCTTTCCCCTTCTTTCTTTAAGCAGATTTACCTATTTAAGAATATTATCTTGTGCATACCTCACTTCTAATTAGTCTTGTACTGAAGGGCCCTCTCAGCAGTCAGTAATAACTGCAGCTGGATCATACGGTAAAAAAGCAAGAAGACATCCAGGCTGAAGAGTCCCCTCCAGCCCGAAAATAACTGATATTTGTGAAAAAATAGGCCAAGATCCAAACTCTACCTAGACACAGTGACCTAAGACATCACGCTGCTTTGACCATCCAGTCCTCTTTTAAAGTATTTTTGTATGATTGCTCTTCTAGATACAGGGAATCTTCAGTGTAATTAGTCATTAAAAGGCATAGGAATATCTTGTTACTAATAGCTCAGACAACAAAAGATGAACAACATGAACCACATTCCCTGATGCAAAATCCTCTTCCCTGAGGGCAAAGGATTACTAGATCGCCAGAGTCTAGAACCACATTTCCGTCCCCTTTACTGAAGGAAGATCATCTACAGAGTATATAAATAAGTCTCTTAACTATCTGCTCCACACATGAGCAGCTGTCCCCTCAAGACCTGCTTTAAAGCTTCAGCCCTGCCTGTGGCACAAATAACAGTAGCAGAACAACTACCTTCTGAAATTTGAGATTCTGATACAATTTTCCAGAAATACAGGTAAATTGGAGCCTGAGGGAACAGAAACATCTTTAGCTAGTTGTATGATGGGCAGCCATTTGGTCAGTGCAAGGGTGTATCATTAAATATACATTTATCTCCCTGCTTTCTTTGCCACTATGACGTCTTCCACAGTTCAAAGAGCCCAAGCTCTCCCCAGGCCATTATATCCCATTCTGGTATACTGGACTAAGCTAATGGCAGGCAGGACAAAAAGCTCTCACAAAGTGTCCAGCACTGTCTGTTGAGTATTGAGACAGCATCACTCTTAGGGACACCCCCAAAATTTCAGATGGATGAACATGATGTGGGAGTTCTTAGTAAATCATGGTGGGTAGATGTTAGGAGTTTCCACTATACTAGAAATTCACCTCTAATCCACATGGGGAAAAAAGCAAAGCAATGAAATGTTGTTACATAAAGTATGTGGAAAAAAATTTGAGATAATTAAAATATTAGGCATAAAATACAAATATTTAATTTCAGTGTAGACTTTAAAAAATAGGATTACTGTCACTTTTTATTACAATGGAAAGAAAAAATGCGTATAAGAAAAAAATTATGGTGTTGAATTTTTATCACATTTTTCTTCTTCTGAAAAGGTTGCATTTTACTATCATGGGCTGAAACAAACAGGCAAATAGTTCAGGTTATAGTTGGTCGGGTATTTTTGTTCAAAACTCAAACTAGAAGAAAGACTGAATGAGCAAAGTTAACCTTCCTTTGCAATTTCATGTTCATAACCTTTTACATATATGGGTTCACTCGAGAACAGATAAAAGAAGTTGTAAAACACCACAAGGCTGACATGAATTGACATAATGCTGCATCAACTGGTAGTATGTAAGAGAGAAGTCTGGGGTTTGTGAAAACTCAGGACACTGAAAAAAGTAAGCTTCATTAAGCATTTCAATTTTTGCTACTTTCTCTATTACCTGAAATAGTACTTTTTAACAATTTAGAACTAATTAAAATACGTGACTTCAAATAAGTAGACAGCACTAATCAGAGATCTTAATCAAGCAGGAGACAGATGTTTATGTGTAATCCTTGCATATTTTTGTGAAGGTAGCTCTGCTGGGTAAACATAGATGCCTGAACTTCTCTAACCAAAACCCAGTCTGGAAAAGCTGCCAAATGACAAAACCAAAAACTATATAATATATATATACACTTACCATAGTGGCATTTTACAGGTGTTCAGAAGATTTACCTGAAATCAGATCTTTCACATTTAAAACAATTCTGTCCTTGCGAAAAACACACCAATGCAAAATATTGTCAAAAAACAAAAAGCATTTTTAGTTTTCATTTGTCATTTTTCTACAAGAAAAGTAAGAAAAATGGCAGTTACCCATGACAAAAAGTCATTTCTGTCATACTCCTGTTTTTAATAGGAACATTTTAATATTAAAAATGCTTCATTAGGTCTACGTAGGAATATGCAGTGACACAAAGTTTGTCAGGAAAGACATTGTCTATTATGAAAGTAACTCACAGACCTGGAAAAAACACAGAGAAGCTTTTAAGCACACAAACTTTTTACAAGTTTGAAGTGGACGCAGCAATCCAAAGGCTGCACAGGGGTTGCAAAAAATTGCTATGGGTTTAACATAAGTACATTCATCAGAAAGTTGTAGTGAAAAGAGATGTACCACAGGAAGAAGTGATAAGGTCTTAAACTTTGTCAGAAAAAGAGGGAACTGATGTCAAATATGAACTTGAATGAATAAAACAGATTGGCTGTTGAAGAAACTCAAAGTAGATGAATAGTCTTTTCTGAAACCACGGTA
Source organism: Oceanodroma leucorhoa (assembly GCA_030449065.1). NCBI lineage: Eukaryota > Metazoa > Chordata > Aves > Procellariiformes > Oceanodroma > Oceanodroma leucorhoa. The sequence goes on from JASVER010000062.1 coordinate 1,701,232, forward strand.
AGCCAGAGTGATGCGTTGTTTCCTTTAATTTGCATACAGATGAAATGAGAATTTGAGCTGATCAGACCCAATGTGTTTTTCTTTGGGGATAGAGGAGGGAAGAGGAGGGGAAAGTAGAGGGGAAGGAAGAGTGTTTTGGGGGTTTTATTTTGTTTTGCTTTGTTTTGTTCTGGTTTGTTTTTAAAGAGAGAACTAGATTGTTTCCACCTCTTTGGGAGGCCATCAGTGTTCCAAATATAGTTATGCAACATGAATCTCAAGTGCTGAAATGTTGGAGCATATGTTGTCAACTCCTGCGGCAGAAAGGAGGACAGCTTAGGTGATACGCTTCAGGCCTCCTCTGCTGAACTTTCCATGGGGACTAAAGGATTGATCCCAAATCCTTCCACCTTGTTAGATATTCCAGGGAGTTAGTTTTTGCCAACATATTCTCTTGGATTTACAAACATGAAAAATACAAACTTCTAATAGCCCAAATAATTCAGCTATAATCAGGGCCTCCAGGCAATTTCCTAAATACATGACTTATCCTCATGACTTGCACATATAGCCTTATACATGTAAGCAGTTCAATTGAAATGAATGGTACATCCTCAGAGGGAAAAAACCAAATTTATGAGACTGGGTCTGGAAAAGATATCTTGCCTGTTCGGTGGCCTTCATTTGAGAGTTCTTTAAAGAGTACTAGATTATTGATTTTATGACTTGGAATAGTTAGAAATGTTTATAAAATATCTAGTTTATAATTTGAAATAATTATAAAATAATTATTTTATAAACTATGATATATAAATAGGTTATAAAAATATAAAATAAGTTGGTCTGGATCTTCTTTTTATATTGACATTTCTGTTTAAGAATTATCAATACCTAATTATCATTGGGACTACAGACAAAGCCACCACCAGGAACAATTAAATACAAGCTTTTGCTTTTCAAGTTGAAAAATGCATATTACGCTTCATTTGCAGTAAATACTATAACATAATTGAGGTTTTACATATGCATGCCATTTTGAAACTTAGAAATCACCAATGTGTCCATCCAGACCAGCCAGTGGTCAAAGCACTCTGAAAGACTCTGGATGATCTGGGAGTTATCACCACTGTGCGGCTGGTGTCGTGGCACCGCTTGACAGCACTTCTCAGATCGGGCATAAAAATGCAGCCTAGTAATCTAAGGCTGCCAAGCATCTGAAGATAGAAAGCATCAGGCATTGCTCTGGCTAAAATTACGGTTTCAGTGTGTTGGCTTTTCGCTCCCTCCTCTGCCCTACAGTATGTGGGACTTCTTAACCTGCCAGTGTGGCAACCAAAGTTCAGCAGAAAATTAAGAGCTCTCCACAGATAACTCTGCTTCCACAAGATTTGCACACAAAACTTGGGGAGTGCCAAAGTAATCAAAATGACCATTCATATGCTTACTTAGGCACGTGTCTGATTTTACTCAGTTTATTTAATTTTCTAAATCACTTTGGGGCACAAGCTGGCATAAACGCAAGAAATTCATATAATGAAAGTAGAACTTTATGCCTAGGAATAATGCCAAGGTTCATAACCATTCCCCCAGCTAAATTCTACTTTGCCTGATTTTCTGAATTAAGTGGTGGTAATTATGTGCCTAATATGCATTCCTAGTTAACATGCTTGTCTCTATAAATTCAGTAATTGCTTATTCAAACAATGCAACAGGCATGTAACACATAATTGGCATGCACAATTACCTCATTTGCATCAGCAGTCACTGTAATTTCATGTCACACTGATTATGCATGAAATCATGAGTGTATTCTGGAAGACATTTGAAACCCAAATGCAAAACAGAGATACAACATAAGTTTCTAAATCAATAATCTTTTCCTCTCCCTTTAAAAATATTTTACTTCCACGGTGATTGTCTTCATTTTTGTGCATTTACTTGTGTTTATTTATTTATTTTTACTTTCTTTAGCTCACTGTCCTGTAGTCAACTCTGTAGAAGGTTGTGAACAACTAGTCCCATGAGAGGGACAGAGTTCCTGTGTCCACCTGCGTCAGCTAAATGGTGCTTATGTTCCTTCATGTGCGTTCAAAGAGGCCTAAAATTTTTAATACACAACAGCTGAAGCGTTTTCATGCAGGCATGGCTACCGTCTCAAAAGGAATTTTTTCTCTAAATATGGTTGATATTATTGATTACTATGTATTTTGCCCTCCCAATTATCAACATTCTTATTGCTATTTTTTAATTAAAGCCATTTAAATATGTTACTGCAATTATGATTTAATTTTTCATTTAATGAAATTGGGACTTTGGAGAAACTACCATTTTCAATTCTGAAAGCTTTACAGTTGGTGATTTAAATTCTTTAATAATTTCAATAGATATAAGTTTAAATAACGTTTTTCATATGCATTTTGTTTGCTAATTGAATAATTTATTTTTTTTTTTTTTTTTTTTTAAAGACCGAATCCCTTATTGATGGAACAAGTTGAAGGAAGCTGTGCTCCATTTTTCATTGTGGAACGTAATACAGGGGAAAGCAGATGCCTGTGCTTCGCTGTATCACACTTCTCAGCTCAGCTCTGCATGAACTTAAATGTTCAGTTTTAAAATTTAACTGATTTTCAACTTTTCTGTTACTCAGGAATTCAAAGCCTTATTTCCCTGTATTCCCTGAAGTATCCACGCTTGAGATCCATGAAGCTGCTACTCATTAGTCCAACATCTTATCTTAACTAGTGACAGCAGAGTATTAACTTAAGTAGATGCTGTTTTCTCTTAAGAAGCCTGTGCAGGACTGCCCCACGCAGTTCATCCCCGTTCTCAGACTCGAAGATGCATGTTCAAATGGCTGTGTCCTCCTGCAGAAGTTGTCTGAAGCCTGAGCTCAGAGCTGGAGCTCTCACCCTCTCAGAGCTGCTCCTGGACCCACAATGGATAGGGTCCTGAGGAGCACTGGGCAGAGGCTGGTGCCAGTGGACGACGATGCCTCCCTGGGAGGCTGGGACTGGTGCAGTCAGTAAGTCAGGACACTTACCAGCTAGCGCTAACCATCTGGTTAACCCTAAGGAAAAAAAGTCAGATTTGGGCTCGGTCTGTGATGCTTAAGATATGGAGTCGATCATCTGAAGGCACCTCTGCATAGACAGAAACTCCATCTGCTACGTGAGTTCTCTCATTTTCTGTGTGTGTATAATTTATATGAAGTAAAACAACCCCAACAAGTGGGAATGAGGAAGGAAAGCAGACTAACTGCTAGGTTAGTCTTCCAGGACAGTAGAGGGTATTGATTATGCAATATTTTGATGGTGCACTGAAGTCACTTTTAAAACCYGATTTCATTAGATCTAGAAATATGAACAATAAGTGTCTGATTCATCCCAGGGTAAAATAATAAAATATATATGAGTGTATATATGTTCATATGTATGTACAGCAATAATTTGTTATGGAATACAAATATGAAAGTATTTATGTATCTATTTATATAGAAACTATACACACAGATGCGCGCGTATGCGGCCGCACACACACACACATGCTCAAGAGCATGAAAACAGCAGGAGAGCATTACAAATCTTTGCAGTTAGAGTGATGTAGAATCATAGAAACATAGAATCTTTAAGGTTGGAAAAGACCTTTAAGATCACCAAGTCCAACCGTCGACCCAACACCACCATGCCCACTAGACCATGTCCCGAACTGCCACGTCTACACGTTTTTTGAATGCCTCCAGTGATGGTGACTCCACTACTTCCCTGGGCAGCCTGTTCCAGTGCTTGACCACTCCTTCAGTGAAGAAATTTTTCCTAATATCCAATTTAAACCTCCCTTGGTGCAACTTGAGGCCATTTCCTCTTGTCTTATCGCTAGTTACTTGGGAGAAGAGACCAACACCCACCTCACTACAGCCTCCTTTCAGGTAGTTGTAGAGAGTGATAAGGTCTCCCCTCAGCCTCCTCTTCTCCAGACTAAACAATCCCAGCTGCTCCTTGTAAGACTTGTAATGCACCTTCTTTCCTCCTTGTTTGTGACAGAGCGCGATATGGAAGCTGCCCACTACTGGGTAGCAGCTTTGGCATATTTTATTTCCCACAGTGATTCATTATTAGAGAGTGATTTGTCCTGTCAGCAGCTGACTTTCATACTGCTCTGTGAGAAAGGTGTTCAGCACGAAACAGGTGATGGCCCACAAAAGTGGAGTGTCCTGGTTTTGGCTGGGATAGAATTAATTTTCTTTCTAGTAGTTGGTATAGTGCTATGTTTTGGATTTAGTATAAAAAGAGTGTTGATAACACACTAATGTTTTTAGTTGTTGCTAGGTAGTCTACTTCTCAAGGACTTTTCAGCTTCCYATGCTCTGCCAGGTGCACAAGAAGCTGGGAGGAAGCATAGCCAGGACAGTCAGCCCAGCTGGCCAACGGAGTATTCCGTACCATATGACATCATGCTCAGCATATAAGGCTGGGGGAAGAAGAAGGAAGGGGGGGACGTTCGGAGTGATGGCGTTTTGTCTTCCCAAGTAAGCATTATGTGTAATGGAGCCCTGCTTTCCTGGGGATGGCTGAACACCTGCCTGCCCATGGGAAGTAGTGAATGAATTCCTTGTTTTGCTTTGCTTGCGTGCGCGGCTTTTGCTTTCCCTATTAAACTGTCTTTATCTCAACTCATGAGTTTTCTCACTTTTACCCTTCCGATTCTCTCCCCCATCCCACCGGGGGAGAGTAAACGAGCAGCTGGGTGGGGCTTAGTTTCCGGCTGGGGTTAAACCACGACATGGAGCTTCGTATTGTCATACACAGGAGGTCAGGATGGATTACAGTTCTGAAAGTGTAAACTATGGTGTCTTCCAGTTTATTATGACAGCAAGTTCTAGCCGTAGGTTTTAGGAAGCTGGCTAAAAACCTCAGCATGAGCTCCCCTATCACCTCAAACAGAAAAGACAATTAGCAGTGGAATATGTATTTATCAATATGGGAGTCATATCTTCATTGTGTGATCTTCAGGGCTGTGCATGGCTGGAGGAGTCACATGCAGCTGCATGCTCGTACTGAACAGCTTTGTCTCAGTCTAGAGACACTTTCAGGGCTGTAAATTCCTGCATTTCACCCCATTAAATGGTCTTTAATGCTTGATTTTCTCCTGTATTGTGTAAATTCCAAAGTGAGTAATGGAGCACTGCGATCTGGGACTGCAACTAAATGCGGAGAAAACAAGAAAATATATCTTCTCTGCAGATAAAAAAGATGGAAAGAATAATATCAATAACATCACAGAGTTACTTTACAAATATGAACAATGTAGAAAGATAAGACTTAAAAGAACGAGCAGTGAGAAAACTTCCAAATATAAAGACATGTTCTTGCTGCTCTAACTGCTATTATGGAGCTCCTTTGAATTACTTTTTCATGAATTTTATCTAGTTTTACTAACCACATCCATTATTCTTTTGAGCAAAAAAATTTTAACTGAAAAATTCAAGACTATGTATCTGTACTTTAGTGTCTGGGAAACTCAAGTTCCTGCTCTTTGATCTCAGGTTCAGAAGCCAGAGTTCTTCATTTAATATGCCTTATATATTTAAAGAATATTTATTGTTTATCCCAGCTGATTCTCACTTGACTCCATTTGGGCACCCAGGTACTCTGACAGGACAATCTCACTCAGATTACAGAAAATATTATTCTAGTATTAAAAGTGGTGCAGTTGGTTTTAGGGCTGCTGATCATGTGCATGCTCGTCTCCTTAGACATGAGTCAAATGAAGCACTGGTCACAATGCGGACCCATAATCAGAAGAAGCTGCTGATGTGGAATGTGGCAAAATATGGAGTGGTTTCACTGTGCAGAAGGAAAAGGCCACCAGTGCTCTCTGACTGCTGCTGACAGCCTGGCAGTTTCTTTTCTGGTGTACCATGTCAAGAACATCAGGTGGAAAAAACAGAAGAAAGCTTAAATTCTCGCACCCTGCCCTTATTTTCACGCGTTTAGGTCATCTGGAACCCATCTTTGCTCATGCTTATTACTTCAGAGAGACAGGTATATGTGGAAGAGCAAATCTAAAAACTCAAGAAACAGGCTGGGCAGGAACACAGACCAAAGCCAGCTGATACTATCGGATTGTCCTTCATCTTGTGCTATTGCAAGACACAAATAACTTTGTGTGTTTGCAATCGAAAAACTGCCTTGTCCCTGACACAATGTGGAAGGAAGTTTGGGATGCCTTAAAACATCCATTTTTAACATATGGGGGGCACAATTTCTTGGGGTAAATTATAAAAAGTGTTCAAATTACGTTTCTTTTGTGAAAATTAACAAATCTTATTCTTGATATTTCAGCTAGTTTAGATCAAACCTGGCTGGCTTGTGAACCAAATTTTCAGGATTTCTCATTTATCAAAACCCTTTTGAGACCCATCAGAGTTCAAACCTGCTTCCATTGCCAAATGTTGGTGGTTTGCCTGGTTATTGTACATCATTCAAAGACATGATTTTCTTGCTCCCTGCAATGACAGCTCTCACGTCAGTCTGCTCCTATAGAAGAGCCTCTGCTCCTCCCTGGACAGCCTCAAGCAATGCTTCAGAGAGCTGGGCCCTTGCTAGGGTGCCTCGTCTGCTCATTTTAAGAATCACAGCAGGCTTGTGTAAAAAGTACTTGTTAGTCAGATTGAGATCACCCTTCATTAAATGCAGGTTAAGTTAAAGTCAAAATATGTCTATTCTGGAGGGTACATTCAAAATAGCTGATGCTTATACAAGAATTGGGAGAAGTGAAGAAAATAAACAATACGATCTTCCTAGAGCAAGCACGAAACTTAAAGGTCTTGTTTATCTCTCTTTTCAGGTGACATGTTGTAGGTGCCTTCCTGGCCTGCGAGATCAGGGATCTCTACTCCCTGCTTGCTGCTCATTGCAGATAATAATCTTCAGAGTAAACCTTCTCCTGATAAAACACATTAACTTTTGCAGGTAATCTATAGCTCTTCTCAGGGTCCTCCAAAGTCTAAGTATGATTCAATTCCTCTTCCCAAAGCTTATCCTCTAGCAAAAAACACTAGTGTTCAAAGTCCTGGAAAATCTGTAGCAAATGCTGCTAGTGCAGTACAGGTGCTATTTGCACGGAAGGGTCTGTTGTATTTCCTTGACTCAGTGAGAGGTACAGATCCACCACTGTGACCGAGGTGTATTTTTCTCCAGGTAGCAACATCAACATAAGGAGATTCTGTTCCCTACATGTTTCCCCTTCACGGTCCCCTGCTCTCATATTCCGATTCCCGCACTGCCCTGTAACTGACCTAAATTCTTTGTTGATTTTAATCTTAATTTAAATTAACTCAATACCTGACTTCAAGGTCAGGGGAAAACTGTTCAAAATATCTTTGATGTTATCAGATTTTGTGCAAGAATTAAACTCAAGAGCACTAAAATATATTCAAACAATAATTGCAGTCTGGAATATTTTTAGGACAGTGTCAACAATAACGGTGGAATGTGGGAGTTTTCAGAAGTAGCAAGTTCAGTTGGTTCATGAGATATTTAATCTGTTATGAAAACTAGAATGAACAGTTCAGTGCATCACAAGTCCACAGGGCTCAATTCCAAGTACCAGCTTTGCAGATCTTTCTGTGATTGAATTTAGGCATGTTAGAGGTGAAAAATGCTGATTCTCAGTCAAACTCCATGTGGAAAAAGAAATGTAGTGATTTGAGAAAGCAAATAAAAATTCTCAAAATTAAAGCACCAACAGAGATCCTTTCCACTTCTGAAAATAAAATCCTATGTATGTTCCTGGAAGTCCTTGCTCAGTAGTTTCAGAAGAATGAAATTGTTATTATGCTTTAATTTTTGGACAGCTTATTCTTGTGAAGAGTCAATCTTACCTAAAAAAGGAAAAAAGCCAATGCAATAAACTGCCTGATGAATGAAATGAGTGTGGTATCTGCATCTTTCAAAACAAATACTTGAGACAAGGGTTAAAATGCTTTCCAAAGATAAGAATCTGCAGTCATCTCAGTATATCCTGAGATTACTGACTACTCAGTCTAGCATTATTTTACACTATTCAGTTAATTTTATTTTTTTTTAATAAGTTTGGTTCCAGATACTACAAAGGTTTACTGTTAACAGTTGAACACAGACAGTAAGTGTGGAAAGCATTTAACCTGTTTCAATACACCCTCCACTGGCAAGCTGTTGAAACACCAACAGCGTTTCAAATAAGCCACAGGTGAAATGTGGTGGGGGTTTTTTGTCAAGGTAAGTCAGTGCATGTTGTAACTGGAGCACAATTTCTTGAAATGAACTACTAGCTGGTAGGTTATAAGCACTGGTTTTGCTATTGCTGTAGTTCGCACCATTGCAGGCATTGAAGATGCAGCAGGAATCATCTGTCACTTGACCTGTTTTAATTAAAAACCCAAACAACTGTAAACAACAACAGATCTATTTTGTTAATCTCATTTGACTCAGAGTGACAAATTTGGCACTCAGCAGCAGAAAAATTCAACAACTGCATTTTGTCACAACGCCTGAAAACTACTGCATTCATAAGAAGTTAAAAGTAGTATGGAAAAAATCATTCTTAATGTTCTTATCTTAGTTTCGGTATCTCCTGTACAACTGCATGTGCAGATGCTTCTCCGGAAGAGCTCTTAAACTTCATCCTTATCTCCTCCCCATCAGTGTCTGCAGCAGTGGAGGGAGGAGGGGGAGGGAAGCTGGCCGGAGATTGCAGGGTGCATTTCATGGAATTTCCCGACCATTTGGGATTCATCAGTACGCACAGGAGCCTGCAACACCTTACGAGAACAGCAGCATGAAATCAGAGCCTGCCTGATGTCCGTCTCGTGTCTGTCTTCTTTGTGCCCTAGCGACTATCTGCATATTACAGGCAGCAGACCCTCTTGGCTGTCAACCTGCTTTCCTAACAGGCTCATCCCTCACACAAGCACCCTTGGGGATGGGTATCTGTTCTCTACAAATGCAGAAGCAAATAGAGACCAAATCTTATTCTTTCCCTCCCTTACACTTGCTAGCATCTTGACTTCCATTAAAGTTAATTTTCACATGAACTGGCTGAATGAGAACTGAATGCCATCACGGGCTCCAGAAGCTGAAACGGTGACAGTGATAGTTACGAATCTCTGCAATAAATAGGTCAATGCACAGTTTCCTCGTGTGTGGGACATAAAAGTTTATTTTCAGAAAGGATGCTGTTTCTCTCATGATCTGAAAGGCAGGCCAGGATTTCAGTAGTGCAGCCCCAGCCAGTGAGTAACTCACGGGACAGGCTATGAACCAGTCTCGAAACGGTTGTTTAACCCCCAGGTCTTCTCCGTTCATCCTATGATTTCTAGGTGTTTCACCACTTTGCCTTGCAAGTTTTGCTGGATGTATTCCAAACTAGTTCAAACTCTGAAAGGTGAAATACTGCCCTGACATATTCCTGGCGTGGTCTCTGGCCCGCTGCACGCAACAGGTGAGGACTTGGGGAGAAGTGGGATAGATGGGATGAAATACCTTTTCGGTGGGAGAAGGAAAGATTACTGGTTCGGTATTGGCTCCATTACTTGCTCCTTTTTAGCAGTGGAAACACTGGTGGCTAGTTTGAGAACGCTTATTTTCTCCTCAGCTTTTTTTTTTCAAATGTGGGGAAGGTACACAGAGAGGATATACTCACTTTAATAAAACATTTTTTCTTACAGTTTACAAATGATTATTTAGGTTTCCTTTCCCGTCCCATGTAACCCACCATAATTTCCTACCTATTATTTTTTATGTATTTTTTAATAAGTCAGATCTTTGTCCCATATATATGTGTTGACCGCCAGTTTAGGTTGCATTCCTCTCAGCTTCTTTCCCTTTTAGGAATAAAGGCCCTCGCCTGCAATGCAAGATTGTTCCAGGATGACAGGAGCTCTGCCTTTTACCAGGAAAGAGCAAGGGAAGCTGTGTTGGCTATTTTGCAAAGGAATGTGCCAGAGGATTAGAAATTTCAAAAATAGGTCAAAATATTCAATGATGGGATATGGAAGAAGCAGACTTCTTCAAAGAAGAGTAACTGAAAGTCACAGAAATTATTTTTAACATATAATCTTTCCTAGCATTACAGGACTGTAATGCTGTAATTGCATAATTACATAGTCTTATTAATTATTATTAATGTATATTATTAGAATCTTAAGATCTTAATCTTAGATAATCTTAAGGATTATGTAATCAAAAGATCATCACAAATGCACTTGTACACAACTACTCCTCCGTCTTCTGTAGATTGTTTTATAGACCATATGGTAAAATTTGCTTTGCCATCTTTTCAGTTCTGATGTTGGACTAGGGCAATATTTTGACTTGTAGTTGAAGGACCCCACACGTGATGTTAATGTAAGTAGATGGGAAAAGAGAAAGAGAATAGAAGTGTAACTGACTGTTAGGTGTCCATTTGATGCAAAATACTCCAAAAATTGGGGATGTCCCAAAAAAAGAAATGGGTTCAGTTGCATCCCTGAATTTATAATTCTATTATTCTCTTCCCAAGAAAATAAAAGCATAATACTAAGAACAAAAACATAGTACTTATTACAAGTATTTTTAAGGATACACATGGCAAGTATGAAATTTGACAAAGCAGTATGGTAAAAAATTAAACATGCACTATTGACTGGAATAATGAAAAGACTTTTTCTAAATGAAACAGGTAACCCCTTCTAGTATGCAAATATTGTACAGTACCCATTAAAAATGTTTTCTTTTGCTTATAATGTTTCAGTACTTTATAACTTGAACTGTTAATTCTTAATTTTTGTATGTCAGGTGCTTGCTTGTGTCTGTTTTTTTTTTAAAAATGCTTAACTTCAGTCAAATTTTTTTTTCTTTGGAGGTTCAGATTTGACATTGTGAAACATTTTTATACTGAGAGTGTGGTCAAACACTGGTACAGGCTTCCTAGAGAGGTGGTCGATGCCCCAAGCCTGTCAGTGTTGAAGAGGCATTTGGACAATGCCTTTAATAACACGCTTTAACTTTTGGTCAGCCCTGAAGTGGTCAGGCAGTTGGACTAGATGATCATTGCAGGTCCTTTCCAACTGAAATAGTCTATTCTATTCTATTCTATTCTATTCTATTCTATTCTATTCTATTCTATTCTATTCTGTTCTGTTCTGTTCTGTTCTGTTCTATTCTATTCTATTCTTCTATTCTATTCTATTCTATTCTATCCTATCCTATATTTTAATTACTAACCTTTGTTATTTGCTGACATTGAAATATTTTTGCTGATACTTTTTTTGCAATGGCCAAGCATGCTTATTCTTCTAGGTAAGGACTTGAAGTTTCATGTGGGAGCTGTTAATGTCAGTAACAGACCTTATCAAAGTGAAGAACTTTCAATGTGTAAACAAATATCCTGCACAGCATGTGACTATCCTTATCAGGACATCCTCTTCTTTATTTCTGTAGCACCCAGATTCATTCAGCATATACCTTTCATATTTTTTAGCACATCAAGTGGGGTCCTACACATAAAAGATTCCTTCATGATCCAGGTGTGATCAATTAAAAAAGCAGCTTCTTTCTGCTTTCTGGACTCATCTTTCTGTGGTTAAGTTGTATGCATTATGCAGACAAAAGGAGCTGAATAAAGGGTTTAGCTTATACATCACTCTTTATTCTGACTTTGGGATACTTCACTTTTCAGCTCTAATAATGACCTTCTGAAATAATTTTGTGTGAGACAGCTTTACCTACTGATGCAGTGCATATGGAGTCTGGTTTAGTTACCCTTCCCTTGGCATAGGTGTTGTCACTGGTGGCAATTGAGTACCAGGCAGGTGTAGGACAGTGCTGAATGAGAGTGGCACTGGTACAAATGACTGCAGATCAGACTTTTACACACTCTGTAGTATTTTTGGTGAGTTCACAGTTTTGAATGCTTGCCTATTGTGGCTAATGGTACATGGTTTGGGACATGGGTTCGGGACATGAGTACCTGGTTTGGGACATGACTTTGGGACATGGTTTAGTGGGCATGGGTGCTGGGCTGATGGTTGGACTCGATGATCTTAAAGGTCTTTTCCAACCTTAATGATTCTATGATTCTATGATTCTATGATACTAGCTAACAGACAGTGCCTGAGAATGAATGAAAGCTCAACGTTTCCAGTAAGTTCAGAAAATAAGTATTGTTGGGCAGATAATAATGATATCATGCAAACAAGTGCAAAGCAGTAGGAAACTTTCAATCCTCTTTAGTGATAAAACTCTGTAATGCAATCATGTATGGGATCTGTAATTAAGCTTACTTGCATTTTAAAGCTAGAAAGGCAACTTTCTTGCACACACACACAAGTTAATCATTGCTTCATTTAGAACAACCCCTACTTTCCTACTACAGGGAAAATTACTGCAACAGAGAGATCAGTCTGCCAATTTAAGATAGTCAGATTTTAATTTGACTCTCCACACACATTGCTTGGATATAACTGTTACAGATCTGTCCAGAGAAAGACATATGTGAACGTTTGTTGAGTTTTAGACACTGAATACACCCGCATTGCCAGTCCAGGGTTTATGGGATAAAATTGGCTGTTTTTTCATGTGTAAGAAGTCAGACCTCTTGGTCATAATATGATATTAAAACCCATGACTTGATTTGTGCGATTTGTTCCTCTTTCTTATCCATACCAATTAAAGTTTCAGGTTCCGGTAGCATACCTCCTCTGATCATGTCAGCTTCTATTTCTTGTGAACAGACAAGTGATATTTCTCTCTCTTTMCTCTTTCACCCATTGTCTGCTGACTCTTGTTTCATGCTTACTGGTGTTGGCCGTCTCAGCATTCCTAGACCTACGAAAAATATAGTATCAGTTGCCAAGCTGCAACTTGCTCACTATGGAGCACACTCCACTGTTTGAAGATATATTTTCAGAAATAGTGTTATTTTATGTTTGTTCTAATCTTGCTGCCTCCTAGCTTCATTTTTCAGGAAGTCCCGTGTTGTGAGAAAAAGAACACAGTCACTCCTTAGTTACCATCTCATTATTCACAAACTTCTAGACCTTTATCAGTTCTCCACTCACTCATCTTCTCTCCAAGTTTCAAAGCACCTTTGTCTTCATTTTTTCCTCTTACAAATATTGCTCCCTGCCTCTGGTTGACTTTGCAGCTCTTCTCTCTCATTTCTAACTCTACCACATCCTTGGGAAATGGAGATAGGGAGGTACCAGAACTCCAATACTTCAGATACGTAAATGCAAAATGGTGTGAAATTTCCTGTGTTTTCACAACATCACAGGACAGTTGAGTTTGGAAGGCACCTCTCAAAATCATTTAGTCCAATCTCCCTGCTCAAGCAGCATCAAATAGAGCCAATTGCCCAGGACTGTGTACAGTTGGGTTTTGAGTATCTCCACAAATGGAGACTCCGCAGCCTCCCTGGGCAACTTGTGCCAGTGCTCAGCCACCCGCACAGTAACAAGTTCTTTCTTGTGTTCAGACTGAATTTCATCTTTTTTAATTTCTTCCCATTGCTTCTTGTCCTGTCAGTGGGCGTCACTAAGAAGAGTCTAGGTCCATCATCTTTACTCCCTTCAGTTATTTATACACATGGATAAGATCCCCCTGAGCCCTCTCCAGGTTGTCAGCCTCTCCTTCTATGAAAGGTGTTCCAGTCTCTTAATTATCTTTGTGGCCCTGCACTGGACTTGCTCTCTATCTTTCTCGTACTGGGGAGCCGAGCACAGGACCCAGCACTCCAGATATGTCTCACCAGGTCTGAATAGAGAAGAAGACTCACCTCCCTTGATTTGTTGGCAACATTTTGCCTAATGCAGCTCAGCAGGCTGTTGACCTTCTTTGCTGCTACAGTGCATTGCAGGCTCATGTTCATTGAGACACCAAGGTCCTTTTCTGCAGAGCTGCTTTGCAGCCAGTCAACCCTCAGCAAGTACTGGAGCCCAGTGTTATACTTCCCCAAATACAGGACTTTGCATTTCTTCTTGTTGCGTTTCATGAGGTTTCTCTCTGCCCAACTCTCCAGCCTGTTGAGGTCCCGCTGAATGGCTGCACAACCATCCAGTGTATCAGCCACTCCCCCCAGTTTTTTATCATCTGCAAATTTGCTGAGAGTGCACTTTGTCCCAGCGTCCAGGTCATTAATGAAGATGTTAATCTGTACTGGCCACAGTGTCAACCCCTGGGGTACACCACTAGTTGGTGGCCTCCCACTGGACTTCATGTCATGGATCACATGTATCGTGGGCCTGGTAGTTCAGCCAGTTTTCAATCCACCTCAACTCTTACCTAACCTATACTTTGTCAACTTGTCTATGAGGATGTTGTGGGAGACAATGTCAAACGCCTTACTAAAGTCAAAGTAAACAGTATCCACTGCTTTCCTGCCATCCACTAAGATAGGCTCCTTGTTGTAGAATGCTATCAGGTTGGCTGAGCACGATTTCATGTATTTGGAAATGGTTTTCAGGTTTAGTTGCTCCATCACCTTTTCAGGGATTGAGGTGAGGCTGATCAGCCTGTAATTCCCCAATCCTCCTTCTTCTCCTTTTTGAAGATAGGAGTGATGTTTGAGTTCTTCCAGTTCTCAGGAATCTCTCCCATCTGCCAACTCCATCAGCAGTCATGGCTGCAACCTGTGAGGCCCAATGGATTTATGTACATCCAGTTTTTTAAAGTGCTCACTAGCTGGTCTTTCTCTGCTAAGGGTGAGTTTTCGTTGCTCCAGATTTTCCTTCTGGTCTCAGGGGCCTGGGACTTCTGAAGGCTGGTCTTACTAGTAAAGACTGAAGCAAAGAAGGCATTGAGTACCTCAGCATTTTCTGTGTCATTCGTCACCAAGTCCCCTGCCTCATTCAGCAGCAGGCCCATGGTTTTTTTAGTCTTCCTTTTACTGTTTATGTACACATAGATCCTTTCTTGTTGCCCTTCACATCCCTTAACAGACTCAACTCCAGGTTGGCCTTGACTTTTCTAACCCTGTCCCTGCAAGACTGAAAAGCAGTTTTATACTGCTAGGTCACCTGCTCCTGCTTCCACCTCTTGTACACTTCCTTTTCATGTCTGATTTCAGATAGGAGCTCCTTGCTCATCCAAGCAGACCTCCTGCCATCTTTGCTTGTTTTTTTCCTCCTATTGCTTTCCTGTCATTCATAAAGAAGGCTGGGACAGGCCAAGCCAGGAGCATGAATTTTAAGAATGCCAGGAACCCTTGAAGATTAATCCCCTAAGCTTTGACCATAGGTGAAAGGTGGGCCCAAAAAGTACAGTAGAGGTCTTTACACATGCACTTTGCAGCATATTACAAAAGGGAACCAGGATCTCCTGTCAGAAGAACAGGCTGCACTGACTCAAGTTGACTAACCTGATTTGTCCTGGAATGATGGGACTCATTATTTTCTATAAATGGGTCATTGTTCCCTTTATCCCACCCACTCGAAGCACACTGAAATCACTTCCTGTTAATGCTGAAAATTACAAGGGATCATAATTCCAAAATAAATATGTTCTCTGCTATTTTGCAGGGCTTTTTGCGGGGTCTGTTACCAAGGCCATGAGTAAGTGAATAACATTAAATGGAAGTTACTCACAGGCTATTGATTGTTTAGGTTCTAAGTGAAGGAAAAAATAAACTGAGATAATTTGCTTAGCTGAACTATGTGGTGATCAAAGACCCGTTTTACACTACTGATGAAATAATAGGAAGGGGAATAAAAAGCAAGGAAGGAAACTGACGAAAGTCAGTAAGGGTGCTGGAGGATGCAGCTGGCAAGCGAAGCCACCTCTGAGAGCTGCTGTCATGGGTGGAGGAGTTGGCAGAGAGCCAAGAGCTGTTTGTGTGGTTTGATCCAAAGTGTAAAATGAAGTCAAAAGGGCTTCTTTTGATTTACTTACTTTACTTGCATCATCCTCATCCTCTGGGTATCTTGTTAAGGGTTTTCTTTGCTGGCAGTCAAAATCACAAGCCCTGGCTGCTAATTTTCAGCAGACCCTCAATCTTTGCTTTCCCTGTTCCTGCATGAAGTTGAAATATTAAGATGGATCTTGTTTTCTCAGGCCAAACATGCCAACGCTGCATGACGTGTGAACCCTGAAGAGGGGGCACACTGTGACAATGCTCCATCCTTGCCCTCATGGGAGTGATGACCCAGACGATGTGGGCAAGTTAATTAATTACACTCATGCAGGCAGGCAGAAAAAGACCTGGGGGAAAACAGATCCCATGGCTCACAGGCAGCTTTTCAGTTCATGTCTTGGATCATCCATATTTGAAAAAATCAAACCAGGTAATGAGAGCTGGCTTCCAGTAAGCAGAACCTGAGGCAGGTGGTTGGGCCAGTGTCTGCCTGTATGGGGGGGTGGTGGAAGGTGCCCATGCCCTATGTCCCTCAAGTGCCAGACCTGATGTTTCTCTTAGCAGCAGCAAAAATAGCTCGACAGTGCATCAGCTTTATGCAAGCAGTTTGTCTGACCCAGTTGTTGTGGTTTTTTATTCCCCATGACCTCAGCCCTAGGTTTCATTTCAAAAGCAGTAAAAGGAGGAATTTTGTTTAACTTCAAGAGGCCCTCAGTGTCTTAAAAGGAAGTAGGGGCTAGTGGGAGGGACAATTACTTGAGGTACCAAAATACCTGGTAGGGGGAAATGGTCAGTGAAAATACGCTGTTGTCACTTGAGAATTAGACCTTGTTTTAGATGTAGTGTCTCAAAATCAAAATAATTGTAAGGCAGAAGGTATTTTAGATACCTTTTCTTTGCATGTTGCCGCCCCACACCCCTTTCCCCCAAAGAATGAACTGTCTTAGGAGGTCTGCGGTCCAGTGTGTTTTACCTGTATAAAAAGCAGATAGGGACAAATTCAGCTCCATGACACTCAAGACACATGTTCTGGAAGGAAAGAAGACAGATGTTCTGGAAGGAAAATGTGATTTTAACTCAAATGGGGACATGTGGGGGTTGCCATGTCCTGGGTAACCAGATAATTTTGGATCTCTGCCTTCATTTGTTTATCTTACTGGCTTCTGCAATGCTGACTGTGGAAATGGTGAGTGATTTCAGCTTTCCATTAACTACCACCTATGACCTAGTTTAGTATTTCAGTTCTGTGTTGCTTGTTATTTTAGTTCCAGGAATTAATGCTTCCCTGGAAGTACTTGATCAAAGCAGGGGCTAGACAGTTAACAGAGTACTGTATGTGTGTCAGACAGTCATGCTGGGGTTTCCAAGAGCCACTGAGATTTGAATAGGACTTCCTGGGACATGCAATGGATAAGCCAGTGAAAGTAACCAACCCAAGAAAAGTGAATAGCCAAATCAAAACTGGTATCACAACACCTGGCTGGAGACTTTGATGATGTGACAAAGCTGATAAGGGTCTCATCTGACAAATAGTATTGTTGGGTTAAAAAAGACAGTGAACATGTTAGGGAAGACTCTGAGAGGAATGAAAATAAGCCTACACAGAAATCATGGCAGGACTTCTGGGTGTATTCCCAGCCACGATCCAGCTCCCTACCTAGTATCATATGAGGCAGGCAAAATTCCACTTCCCCTACTTGAGAAACTGGAGGCAAAAAGTAGTCTAGGGAACGAGGTCTCCAGAAGGCAGTATGGTGTGTATGCCCAGGCCACTTTGCATGCAGCATGACTGAGTCATTCATCTGCCCAAGCATGCCCCTGCATGAGAAGAAGGTTCCTGTACTGTTTCTGATACAAGCACAGAAAAAGCTTGAGACCAGTTAGGAAACAGAGATAGGAATTGAGGTCTACCATTTATACCTTTACCTGTTGATTTCATGGAGCAGCATATTTTGTATGATGCTTAATGAAGGGACAGACTGGATTTGATGGGAGTCGGTGTGCTTGCCTGTTTCACATGTTACTAGAAAAGTAAACTGTAAACCTTTACCAGGACATGAAGGGAGCAACCAGCAAGCCCAGAGAAGAGAGCACTTTTTGTCACTCAGGGCTGTTTTCCTGAGCTCTTGCTGGACAAGGGCAGCAGGCTAGGGCCACGCTGACTTGTCAGTTCAGATTAGGACCGTCTTCTGAAGTGAATCTCCCAATCTTCCCCATGCTCTTGTTCACACAGTGGAGCACTGGGTTCCTCTTGGGCGAGCCTAACCCAGAAGATGCACTCCAGAAGGGCATTGAGCAGACTATGACTGCTAACAGGCATTCAGCCCATGGGGCTGGACTGGTGCTAGTCTAGGGAAGACTCCCTGTTGTCCCCATGCACACTGCGGCTCTTGAGCCCTCAGCACCAAAACTGCTTCACCCCACTGCTTCACTGCTCCTGCTTGCTGCACTACTACGCGGAGGTAGTCTAAGCCCAGTTTACTGTAGACCTACAGATAATAGGTCTCTTTAGACATGATAATTGTGGTTATTATAAGATTTTAAGAAGTTCTGCTATTTCTAACGTATGTTTAATCTCAGGCAAAATACTGTTCTACTTCCCACTTTCTATGTATAATTTTAGGTATATGGATATATAAGTGTCCTGGTTTCAGCTGGGATAGAGTTAATTTTCTTCCTAGTAGTTTGTATAGTGCTGTGTTTTGGATTTAGTATGAGAATAATGTTCATAACACACTAATATTTTAGTTGTTGCTAAGTAGTGTTTACATTAGTCAAGGACTTTTCAGCTTCTCATGCCCTGCCAGGTGCACAAGAAGCTGGGATGGAGCATAGCCAGGACAGCTGACCCAAACCTGCCAAAGGGGTATTTCATACCATGTGACATCATGCTCAATATATAAACTGGGGAAGTTGGCCGGGGCGGGGGCAACGATTGCTGCTCAGGGACAGGCTGGGCATGAGTCAGCGGGTGGTGAGCAACTGCATCGTGCATCACTTGCTTTGTATATTCTATTATTATTATTATTATTACTACTATATTACTTTATTTTATTTCAATTATTAAACTGTCTTTATCTCAACCCATGAGTTTTTTCACTTTTACCCTTCTGATTCTCTCCCCCATCCCACTGGAGCAGGGGGAGTGAGTGAGCGACTGTGTGGGGTTTAGTTGCTGGCTAGGGTTAAACCACAACAATAAGGTATATGTATAGTGTGTGTGTATATGTATATAATGTTAGGTATATGGATATACTTGGAAGCTGTAGCAGCATATATATGTCCAGGTAACACAGAAGGAAATTCATTCTAGTGCTACCTCTTGTGTAATAGCCTCCCGACCCCTAGCAGCTCAGCTCTCTCTGTCACAAAAAGGACCACAACTTCTGCCTCTGATTTGGGGACAGAAGTGGCTCAAGCCAGATGAGGTGCACCAGGCATGTGGAGTGGCAATATAAACATCTGCTAGCAGGAACAGCTCCTGATTTGTAAGTGGGGAGGCAGGCTGTTTGTACCTCTTCTACCCTCAGGTCACTGGGCACTTTGAGGACAGTGTCTTCATCCATGATAAGATGTGGCCACAGCTATGCACAGCTACCTGGTCCTCATTTGGATCAGGGCTACGGTCACCTCTGATTGATACAGCTGTGAAAAGATAAAGGAAAGTGCTGTGAAGAGAGATACTCATATTCTGAGCAATTATTTTCCTTAATATAGCATGAAGAATGTGTGCATTCTGAAGTCCTGCATTTCTGATTTGTTTATAGGTAGAGATATTTTATTTCCTGTAGTCATTTCCTCCAGTTTCCTCCAGCCTCTGGTATAAAGTCATCAAATAGTAAAGTCCAGAGATTACGATTACTCATCTCTTCACAGTCTGTTGTGTCATTCCAACCATGAGACTCATCTTTCAAGCATGTTCAACGATCTTCACACTGGGCAACCTGGTGGCTTCTCAGTCACAATCTCTTGGTAAGTTCAAATCCACAGACATTTATTTAAGAAATTGATAATTTATTTAGCAATATTTCTGTGCATACTTTACCTCATGTGTTACAATATTCAGTACTTTTTTTGTGTTAAAAGAATCAACCAAACAGAAATTGACATCCAGCAGAGATGAAAGTGGATTCTTAAAAAAAAAAACAGTAATGATGATGATAACAGATTTCTATGAAAGTTTTCTAATTAAAAATGAAGGCAGAACTCGCTAAGCTTGTGTCTGTTCTTTAAGCAGGACTACTTACTGTCTAAGGCATAGGTTATAACAGAGTAGACTGCACCCAAAAAAAGACTAGTCTTCACATTGAACAAAGATGGATAAAACAGATTCCAGGTAAGACTTCAGCACTTAGTATTCTGGAAGAATGAACACGATGGGAAAATCTCCAGCAATGTCTTGCCCCTGAGAAAGCATCAAGGTAAAAATACTATTGAACAACAAAAGTAATGAAGACATTAAACACTGGTTATTTGGCTACCTAAATATAAGAACATCTCTATTTATAAGAACATCTCTATTTCATGTGTTTGTCTGCAATGCCATTACTTATAGCTTGCCAAAGATAAGTGGATTCTTACAGAAATCAAGCATAAAGCCCAATACACAGACCAATAATCTAATCTTCACTCTTGTTAATTTATCACAAGTTCCCTGTCCTTCATTTTATAAGGAGAAAGAAATACTTTGAAGTTATGGTCTCATCAACCTATAAATCAGCTCTCTGTTCTGCTGTACATACGGTATTTTTGGCAATGCAGCACCACCTGATTCTCCAAAGTTATTTGCTCCTGTGAGTCACTGGCTCTCCTGTGAGGGTCATGACTCTTCCCTGTCCTGACATGACAACCACCTATAGCCATGCTGTACTGATGGCATGACTTTGTGGAACAAAAGTTGAAAATTACAGTTCTGATGCTTATTTGATGCAAAGTGTTGTGATGCCTAGCAATGGTGGGTGATCTTCTGAAAAAAAAAAMCCCACTCAGTTTGATGGGTTATAAGAATTATGCTATAAGGATTATGCCTTGCCTCAAAATGTCTATAAAAAATGCTCTCCTGCCCTCTTGTTCCTTTTCTAGAAAAGAGGTTTTCTATTCAGTCTCTGTCCTGTGCATTCAATTCAGCAGTCTTGTGCGCAAGGATTTGCACTTTCGCCTACATGTGTTCCTATTAATGAAATACTACTAATCTAGTCCTCATAGATTAGTAGTATTAAGGGTAACTAAAGACTGTAGGCTCAGATCTGGGTCTTTCTCTCCGGTAGTTTCTGTACAGTGTGCTGCAATATGTGGAAGTTCAACATGTGGTTACTTATCAGGTTTCATCAGTGTAAGGAAATCAAAAGTGGTTTTTCTTCTTTGTTATGTTTCAGTGAGGTTGCAACTGTTCCAGTACATGCATGTTCCATTCTGTTATCTTTGTAGATTGACATTCTGCCTCTCCTTTTTCTCTTTTTTGATCTGTTCCATGACACTCAGACTTTTTACAATGTTCCTCCTCAATAGTACTTTTTCTCAGCAATAAACTTTGAAAAGTGGATTGGAGGTGGAATGTACTTGCTCATCTTCTTGCTCATGGTTGTGTCTGCATAATTTATTGCCTAAGGAAATTTCTTTTTTTTCCCCTGTAAAAGTACTTTCTCCACACACCATAGTGGTATTTTCCACACTTTTTTGTCCTGAGAAGAGCTAGGTGCCCAGCAGTGCCTGTGAGGTTAAAGACTTGTGTGGAGCCCTACCAGTCCCAGTCTGCTTTTACCCAAGATGTAGACTTGGATAATTCTCTCTGAAGCTCATGCTCCAGGACACTGGTATGTCTCCTACAGCACTGCGTACCTAGCTAGACCAGCATGCCATTGCAGACAGAAAGTTGCTGGCACCCCTCTTTAGCCCAGGGACTGCCTATTAAAAATATTTTTGACTTTTCCATTTAGCCAGTATCATAATACAAAGAATTATGATAAATGTGTTACTTTGGTCTATTGTGTGCCTCTAGGATCATGAATAGAAGAATGTTTTAAATAATTACAATTACTGTGGAAGAGCTGGCACATTAGCTGAGAACAATCCACAGTGTTACAGGTGGATTCATAAAAATTCCATCATAAAGAAAGGGAGAGAAATGGTCCCCTCTATTCTCTTTCTCTCTCTCTTTCCATTAACAAAAGATATGAATGATTCTGCCTCCAGAAGCATAGCTTAAAAACAAAAAAAAAAAACAACAAAAAAAGGAAACTAAACACCTTTTCAGTTAAAGGCAAAGGAAAGATCATGAGAAGGAAATACCATATAACCTGTACATATCCTCAGAGGGTTTGATTTCAATTTAATCCAAACTTTAAAAACCTCACTTAGGTTATGCATCTTTTCATGTTGAAATGTGAATTATGCAACATACACATCCTATAATTTGAAAAGATGCATTCAAAGGTTTACTGAACATTTACAGAAAACACAACTCATACCACATTCAAAAAGGCTACAAAACTCATGATATTAGAAAGCACAGTAGAAAATTGCCCTTACTAGAGCTCTAGAAACACAGTCTTTAACAATAAAAGATTGGTATAGCCTTTTCTGTCCTACATAGCTACTTAGTTGTGTTAAGACTGATGTCTCATGAAGTTCTTAAAAATTAGAGCACAGGAAAGAATATGTATATATCACCAGATAGTTTATTACAATTTCTGTTCATTTCTATTAAACGGTTCTATTTATTGTTAAGGTATTTAATAACATATTACCTTCCATTCCAGTACATAAATAACGGCAGTTGCTGGAGTTTATATTTAAATGTTAAAATCCCAGAGTTTCAATTCATAATATGTAGGTGTTTTGCAGAAAAAGGTTCTGATCCTAGAAAGATTTATATGTGTTGTTAAGTTGATGTGCTCTGAGTAATCCTGCTGAAGTCAAGTGGACTACTCAGAGTGTTAAATCCATTGATAAATCACTGCAGGGCTGGAGCCAAACTGATATTCTTCTCTGTCACCCAAAAAAATATGCATTGCCAAACCCAAGATTTAGTGTGCATCTCTGTATTGCAGCCTCTAGTAAGTAGCATAGAGCTATCACAATATAACTGAAAAATAGAGAATAATGAGTGTTGTCCAAAGTTCCGAATGAATTGGTGTCTTTTGTTGCCTTCCAACAGGCCAGTCAGATCAGACCCTCAGCTTTTACCTAGTGGCCACTCCTTAGTGTGTGGAAATCCTGTGTGGTCCCTCTGGATTCCTTATTATCCATCTCTAGAGACAACCACGCCTCGACTCATCCACTGCCAGTTTGAAGAGATCGCACACCCCATTAAAGGAACTTTATGGGATTCAGGGTTTTGATGCTGGTGTCCTTTTTGTGTTGAAATTGAGGGAAAATGTGGCACCTTGAAAAAGGATTTCAAGAGTTGACTTGTACGGAGGGGAAAGTTACCACTTTACCAAAATCTTTACTTTTATTTCTCTGCTGGCAGTGTCAGGGTTGTGGGATAGATAGTCACAGGTTCAAGGAGCTTCCCAAGCACACATCACCTGTTCAGTCTAAATATTGGCACCATAGTTTTTCTCAGGTGTATACTAAAAATTTGCATGAACAAATTCTGTATGATCTCTCTCACAATTAATGAACCAGTGCTATCTGTGTCAATTCCACCAATTTCCCTATAAACAAAATTAAAAAAAAAAAAAAAGTTATTTATACTGCCCAGTAAGAGAAACCTCATTCAGAAAGACTAAGCAGTACAATATTATTTTATCACTCTGAACTTGGAGGGATAAAACTCACAGCATTGCAGTACTTTCCTCTTGGAGGTATTTAAAACAAGCTTTTACTCTCCTTTTTTCTCTTCTTTTAATGCTGTTGCCTGTTTAGGTTATAAACTCCCTTTTTCCTCTTCTTCCCTTTTTTCTGTACCTGTACAGCCCTTGTGACCAAATTGACTGAACACCTCAGAGAGATTAGAGCCATTTTTCATAGCAAATTCTACAAGATCCCCCAAAACCTTTACCGATCATTTGAAATCTGCAAGCACCTACTTTTCACCAGTAAAGTTACTTCTTTGCTTCACAATTCCCTTGAGACTTCAGATACTAGCAGCTCCATGGTATTGAGCAACCTGAGACCAGTCTCATATATAAACCCAAGCAGCACCATTTGCTTAACACTGAAAATCGATGCAAGCACATCTTTCACATCGTGGGCCAACTGCTGCAACCTCACAGCCAGAAAGCAATGGGATAAATGCTGGGCGTTGAGCCCACCCTCCAAATAATGGAAAAATCACTGCTGTGTTTTTCAGTGGGACTGCCCAGGTGCCCAAGTCCAAGTGAGGGTTTTGAGCTGGCACCCTTCATCTGGTAAGGGTCCTGGCACAGCCTGGGTTAGCTGGCTATGCCCAAGATAGGACTCTTTGCTATGTCCTACTGGCGAGACTGCATGCCTCTCTGCTCAGCACGTAGCCTATTCCAAGTGCAGGAAGTTGTGTGTGCACAGGTCTCTGCAGAGATGTTAAGCCACCTTCTGAGATTAAACTGAAGAATTTCGTTCATGTTTGACTTAAAAATTGATTCAAAAACATGCCCTACAAACAGCATTTTGCCATCTGTCATTGCGCCAAACTATTGTGCACATAGAAACAGCACCATAAATTTATTTTGAAATTAATTGTCCTTGAAAAGATGTGATTAAGAAAGCAAGTAGTCTTCCTGTTTTTATTTTCATAACTGAAGCATGGACATTAGCAGTCCTTTCTCAAAGCGAAAATATCTGCAACCAGAGTAACTATCAAAAAGCGGAAAGTACGTATTTTGCTGTTTCTAAAGGGAATTGAAAAGATTCATTCTATACTCATAAAAATTATCTCAGGACAGTACAGTATTCTCCATTCACTAACATTTATATTCTTTTTTATAATGTTAATTTTATTTAAAGGTGGAGAACATGTAATTATACACTCAAATATCATTAAATATATGTTTAACTATCTAAGACCAAGTAGTCATATGGATTTCAGTTACACTAAGCATAACACTAGATACTGCACAGCACAACCATGCTAGAATTTAATCCATAAAAATTAAAGTATGTTAGTGCAATTGCAGACGAAGAATCCACTGTTAGGCACTTTGCCATCATAATTCTTACTGGCTTTAGCTAAAGACAAGATCATCTCTTAGACCTGCTGAGGGGATTTACAAAGGACTTGAGGAGTTAGGAAACAAGGGCTAGATCGTCTCTTGTAACAGAGGTAGAACTGGCTGGTTAAATTCCATTTTATGATAGCTTTTGAGGTTTTCAAGTTCTGTTTTTGCTTCAGCGTGTAATGGTACTGACTTCTCTATTCTTCAGAAAAACAAATGAGATTTTCAGTTTGAGAAAACAATACAGAGCAAACCTGCAGGCATTAATTAGGAGTTGGAGGGGTTAGTTTCAAGTTCTTCTCTTGAACAAGAACAGAATCTTTATTACCAGAGCTCCATGAATCACGTAGCAGGGACCTGCAGCTACATCTACCCAGTGCCTCTTGGATTTCTATCATAACTGTCTCTTGAATGATTTTGACAAAACAACATGTTATAACACAATTACACCTATACAAAAATGTTTTTACTAATTCTAATTACAGAAGTCATAAAATACCTAGACACAGAGATCTAGCCATGAAAATAGGCAAAACAGTTACTTGAAACCACATGCCTTTCTCACATTCTTAGTGTTGATTATGGAGCAGAAGGCAGCAACCATGAGGATAGTTAGGCCTGATTCCCATGAACATTCAAGATCASTGTATGTGATAAAAAGCTCATAAGAAATGTTTTAAAATTTTTCCACTTTAAACCCCTTCAGAAGTCCAGAGTGGCATAAAATGTAGACAGCAATCAAAGCTAAAATCCTCTATTCTCCTGCTAGGCAGTAATATTCCAGCAAAAGATTTTAGTGGTAGACACTTCATGTCTGGAGACAGCAGTCTGCAAATTTTACCCTCAAGTGGTTTCTTGCTGATATTTAAGATACATTTTCTTCCTCTTTCTTCATTCAAGTAAATATAATTTCACATCTTATAGAATGTAAAATAAATAATTGGTCCTTATCCTTGATATAGAACAGATTTTGAATCCTCCACCTTCTTAATTTCTCAATTTTTCAATGTCAGATTTATCTTCAGTGACTGAGTGTGGAATCCTGATGGACACAGAATTAAAATACTTGCGTCCCTAGCAAGAGCTACAACAAGGAGAAGGTCAGGAGGGGAAATAATATCTGCATGCAGTCAGAAGACATTAAATGATCTTGCTTGTCTGTAAGATGGAACTGGCCAGAACCACATAGATCAAATATGCAGTACATGTACTTGTGCTTATCTGCTCCGGGTTCTTATGGGTCTTGACTTTGTGGTGTTAGTCCCTCGTTTCTTACATCTGACACATGTGGCATTAGCTCCCAAATAGTTTTCCTTAGCAGGTATTATGGAGGAAAGTTGGCCTCAAGGTATAGGCCCAATGCATTGCGTACTTGCGAACCAGTCTATACATTTTGGCCCAGGGACTATGGGGTGCTCTCTGGTGGTGTTGTGCATGCTTTCCTTATTCTATTTTGAAATTCTAATTTCAGCTCTGTATGTTATTTTACTCTGTTTCCTTGCATTTTAGATATTCTTATGACTTCTTATTTTATGATCATCAGAGCCTATTGCATACACATCTTTGAAATATTGATTGCCTACCAATGTCAAGGGATGCTTTTCATACTCACTGCTGAAATCATATTCTCTGTCAATGTCCTGGGCAGGTTGGGAAGATGCCATCAGCATCGCAATAATCAATTTCAATAATGAGAAGATGCAGATCACATGGGCAGCAAGAGAGCTATTTCCCAGTGAGAATGTGTCATTTTCTTATACGTGAGTATTGGCAATACCTATTCTTGCCTTCTTAAAGGATTTACTTTGTGAGGCTGAAATATCTAAGTCCATTTGAGCCTTCTGTGAACTGTACCTGAAAATGTTTTTAACATTTGTTAATCATCCAACATGAAGCCTGTTTATACTCACAGCCTGCTACAGAAGTGTACAAATCAATAAGCCTGCTGAATAGGCAGTTACAACAGACATTATATGAAATATTTGTCCCTTTTCTGTCATTGTGCTAAGTGCTAGTGCTAATTACAGTATTGAAAGTGTTTTTTCCATATATGTGTGTATATTTTTCTTATTAACTGATGTCATTAATGACTAACAGAAATTTAATGTTTTGGTTAAAGACAGTTATAGTTCTTGATCTTCCCTTTTCTTTCTGGCTGGTGTATGTGAAAGAACTTTTAGCAATATAATCTTAGAAACAGGTTCATGAAAACATCTGTTTGAGCAAGTCATTCTCTTTTAGAAAACAACAACAGCAACATGAAGAAAACTTGATAACTTTAGACTTCATCAAAACCCAGGGCTGGAAAGTCAATGAGGTTTGGGTGGTGAATTCCCTCACACCACTCTGAAATTTGCTGCTTCAAGAAATTCCATATGCAGACTTCCCTTGGTAGGAGCATTTGAAAATGAAAAAARAAAAAAAAAAAAAAAAAAAAAGAAAGAACAGTAACAAAAAGGAATTAACTTCCAATATTATCTCATTTATAGATTTGATGAAGGCAAGCACAAAGTTTGGAAGCCATGTCCTACCTATTTATTGGATCAGGATTATAATTCTGGATGTCTTTTTAAGACAGAAGGACCCACCCTTGCCATCTCTATCAGGAACAGCAATGGAAGTGAAGAGCTTTTTTCTAAAAGACTAAAATCTGATTTTTATAGTAAGTATGTAAAATCACAGCTACTTCGGTAGTCCTAGTGTCTTCACTGATTCTCTAGTTGTCCTGAGTTTGAGAAGAAATCAGTTATATTGGCATATAAAATGTTATTAGTGTGTGTGTCAAAACCAAACTCTAGTTATTTCATGTTGATTTCCATCCGTTGCTGTCATCAGTAGTTACACAGGCCTGTGTGCAGCTGTAGCTAAGTGGGATTACATGGGACAGTCAGATTTGTCCCAAAACAGTTTCAAAATCAGAATGAAAATACTGAAATATATGGGTGTGCTTAGTCTAGTGTAGGCCTGCTCAGTATTCATATCAGGAAAATGAATAAAAGTTGATAGTTTCTTGTCTTAGTGCTGGCTGCGTGATTTTTCTGGTATTTCCAACCTTCCATTCTTTTGCCATCTTCCATGGGATGCAAGGCAGCAAACTACTACTTATCAAAGAGGCTGTCATAAAACCAACATCAGATGTCAAGAGAAATTAGTTGAGTGGCTCTGGTACAGTCTGACAGCATAAAAGAAACATCCTCTTACTAGTAGAGAGACAATGTTCATGTTTTTATTAAATCCCTCTTGCCCTCAAATATGTATTTAACATCTAGTATAAGATTAGTTTATCAAAATCTTCTGGAATTGCACAGTTACAGCATTTAAAGTGGAGGGATTTTTTCTATTAAAAATCATGCAGAAAATATGCGTAAATAAAATAAAGACTTAAGTCTTTAAATTAGGTAGAATTTTCATAATACAAAAAGGAAACCAGAAGGATTGAGAAACCAGGTAACACTCTTCTCACCCCTTTATTTCCCACTACTGAAGACTAACCAGCTACATAGACCAAACCGTTTCATGCTCTTCGGACCATCTGAAAACAGTGAGCAGTAGATTCAGTTGTTCACAGTAGGCACCCAGGGCTTTTTGCAGATGCCCTACCATATCCCACATAGCCTCCAGCAGCTGCACAAGTGTCTCTTGTAGGTTTTATGGTACTGAATTTGTCAGTCCCTTTCCAACGAAGAAGCCTCTTTCTTTCTCTTGGTTGCAGGGAGTGAGTATGAGGAGACTGGAGTCCTTCCTTAAGTACTTGCAATAGGTTCCTGACATGAGATAGTATCTACCTTTGAATGTGGCACCTGAAATGGTGAGCATTCATGGTGTCAAGCTCCATTTTGACATTTAATAGGGAGGTCAGCTACAGAAGTGCATCCTCCAAGAAGAAAATACACCTTCTTCACTTACTACTCAGAGAAACATTGAGACAAGGAAGGAATAACAATAATTTTAACTGCAAAGTACTTCTTTTTAAGAGTCTACAGCATAATTTGTTTCTCTTCTCCTTAGTAAAGCCCAATCGACCAGAAAATGTGACCTTCCTCTGGAAAGAGGACACTGTTACTGTAAGCTGTAATAAACCAGAGAGAGCTGTGAAGTGCTTGAGGCTTGAGCTTCAATACAAAAGCAACTTTGACAAAGACTGGCAAGTGAGTTGAGCATATTTTTAGTCAACATTAGAAGGAGCTGGAAGTAGCATCTCCATAGAATATAAAATAGAGTTATTTTCAAATTGTTCTCCCATCCTATATTTTCAAATATAGCTGGTAGCAGAAAACAGCTAGATTTTTAGGATCCTGGATCCCTGCCATGCCAGAAAAGATTTACTTTTTGAGTTATATCTAGTTGCTACGCAAAGAGCTGAGGACAATCTAAGGGAAAGGTCATACATTCAGAATAGAGGAGTTTTGGAAGACAAAAGCAAAAAGCAGAGTAGCGTTAAGAGAGAAAAGGGGAGAAAAAACCTTGAAATAGAATGAAAGAGATGACACAGAATTTTTATTTATTCTAAAGTTAGCTGTTAAATATTTCTAAATATCATTTCATTGACTTAAACCTTTCCAGTCTCAAACATAACTTGTAAATATTCTGTGGATTGAAGTGTCTTTGTATATTGTAAATATGCAACTGTAACATAGTGCACTATTAAATTGTTGTTATGACCTTCAACTCAATATCAGACAATGAGGAGTGAATATGAATAGTGAAGGGTCAGTCAAGAAACAGAATTCCTCGGAACTCAGAGAAGTTAAAATGCAGTTCTGAGGTTTTGGGTTGACCTATCCCTTGTCCTAGTTGTGACCATGACTGAGTGTGGCATTCTGAAGCACTGTCTTGAAAACCAGAATTAACGATGATATGCCTTCCTTTTTAGTCCAGAACTTCTAAGTGTTGCAGCGTTGGAGAGCAAGGCTTTGATCCAAGGAAATGCTATTCTTTCCGCGTCAGACTGAAGAGGCTAGTACCCTACTGCAACGTAGTTAATTACAGCAGTGACTGGGAAGCAGAAACATTTTGGATGAATGGCACATTATTAGGTAACAGCTGTGCTACATTCATATATTATCGAAGTACAAATGGGGAAGGGGTGACTGCAAAAGACGCTGGGAACATGCAGCAAATTAATGTTGTACTGTTGTGCTCCATCTTCCATTATCAACAAAAGTTCTTGTGGATGTCTAATTGCCGATGTTTAATTCCTGTCCACTTTGTTCCTAATGACCCATAACACTATAATTTATGCCATAATCAGCAAAGTTAAGAATGTCCTTACTATTTGTGTTACAATAGTGTCGAGGGTCCACCAATGACAGCGATGTGATGCATGGTGGGGGGGGGGGGGTGGTGTGTCCCCACATATATGTGGACATCAAACCTTGTCCTGGTTTTGGCTGGGGTGGAATTAATTTTCTTTCTAGTAGTTGATATAGTGCTGTGTTTTGGATTTAGTGTAAGAAGAATGTTGATAACACACTAATGTTTTTAGTTGTTGCTAGGTAGTCTACTTTCTCAAGGACTTTTCAGCTCACATGCTCTGTGAGGTGCACAAGAAGCTGGGAGGGAGCATAGCCGGGACAGCTAGGCCAGCTGGCCAATGGGGTATT
>JASVER010000062.1:1731932-1860194 GCA_030449065.1 Oceanodroma leucorhoa
AAGTAGTGAATGAATTCCTTGCTTTGCTTTGCTTGCGTGCGCGGCTTTTGCTTTCCCTATTAAACTGTTTTTATCTCAACCCACGAGTTTTCTCACTTTTACCCTTCCGATTCTCTCCCCTGTCCCACCCGGGGGAGAGTGAGCGAGCGGCTGTGTGGGGCTTAGTTGCCGGCTGGGCTTAAACCACGACAAACCTGAACCCTAAGAAAATCCTTGATGCCCCATTTTTGAAGGCAGTTTGTTTTGAAAGTACATCCAGTTGAACTACAGGACCACAGGTCATAGCAGCCTGACGCTCACATGTGCTGGATTGATCAAAACAGGGAGGATGGGGGAAAAGAGATGAAATAGAAGTGAAGTCAGTATCAGCACTATTTTCCCACCAGACAGACACATTTAAGAGAGTACGATTGACTGCGATTAGATCTTTGATGGAAACAGTATTTCTTCTGGTTATCAAAACCAAAAAACAGATTTGCTGTAGTAAAGAAAAGACTGTACACCATCCGAACACATTCATATCACATCAGCTAAGCACAAAATGCCACCCACTAAGCTTTATCAGAACTATGAGACACCCAGATGTCCAGTGTACCCAGATCTGAGTTCTCTAAAATGCAATGGGCTATTAGCTCACCTGAACAAAATCTTTATACACAAAGCTGGGATGAAATCCTGGGGCATAGGTATGTGTAGTCTGTGCACTAGTAGTAGCCACAGTGCTGACCTCCAGAGAAGCCTCCTCCACCATGCAGGTCGCGAGCCTGCAACAATATCCTCAGGTGTGGCTGGCAAATGCCCTTAAGAAAACACAGAGGACAATGTCTCCCTGTGCACCTCTGAGAGGTGAGCACATAACAGCCCTCCCTGGACCGTTTGACCAGAGGCTGCCAGCAGGTAACTGCAAGGAAGGAAAGCACAGAGTAGACAGACTAATGGTTCAGTCACTCTGGGTGCCCCTGGATCAGAAGTGACATTGGCACAGCCCCTTCACTGGGGCAAGCTCTTCAGGACTTTAATGAGTTATTATTGACTCCAAATCTAACATCAGAGGAAGCCATGAACAAAGCTGTGCTTAAGAAATTTCATATTTCTCTGAATACCTTGCTTGAGGATCACAACTTTTCTTGTGGCTTTCTGGCAAGCTGAAAAAAGCAGGCAGGTGGAACAGGCTGGAAAGTTGCTCCTGTATGAATAATCATTTAGTTTTTATAGTATTTATGTGGAGAGCAGAAGGTCAGTAGTAGTAGCTAGAGTTTTGAGGTGGCATTACAAAAGCTGCAGGAAAAACACTGAGAACACCGAAAAGTGCACAAATGTATTAGTTTTATATACCTGTGTGTTAGATGATATCCTGCCACTAGTTACTTTCCGGGTATCAGCACTTGTGATTTGCTGGTTTTTTGTTTGCTGGGATGGGCGAGATGTTGTTTGTTTGTTTCTTTTATCTTGGGAAATAAGACATTTAGGCTACATGTAACATCGCACTTGTAGTTTTGGTGATTGTAAGTAGGTGTATGTAATACAGATCTTAGCACAAAGTTGCTGTATCACTGTCAATGCAATATGATGAAGATGAAAAGAAATACTCAATTCATTCGTAATACCTCTACTCTTTGTCTGTAAGCCCACTCCTTTTTCCTGTACCAGGTTAATTTAGATAAATAAAAGCACAATTTTCTTTTGTTGCAAGTTTTTTTTCACATACTTTTTTTGTGATTATTCCTAGATTCATGTGATGATGATGAAAAATCTCAGTCAAACACAGTAATTCTTTTAAGCTGTTTGCTGGCAGTACTTCTAATGATTCTTATCCTCTTGATTCTTCTGTGTAAATGGCAGAGGTAAATATAATTTTATTGGTTTGTACTAAATAACCATGTCATGAAAATAGAGCTATCATTCAGGGTCAAGTCTCACCACTCAAAATTCTTATCTGGTAAATGGAGTCATCAAGAAGATGTAGAAGTCAGTCACTTAATCACTATTTGAGGGATAATGCATCCTGGCCTTCCAAACACCAAGGCCTTTTATTTTCAAAAACAGAACAATTCTGGTAAAAGACAATGTTTCAGGATAACATTCTGTCTATTCCACTTAATTTCTTCTCTTTTTTAGAAATCTAGGTAAATTCTGAGAAGCCAATTATTTTGGTTATTTCTTCTGAACGGACATTCTTCTGTGCAACTTTCATCAGACTGAATGTCTGTTTGCAGTAGGATGAAGTACGCTTGAGTGCATTCAACTTTAATAAGACTATATCAATATTTGGATCTGCAGTTGAATGACTCTGTTTATGTTTAGAATCTACAATTTAAAAAAAACCCAAACCACCAAACAGCAAACAAAACCTGCAAAGGCCCCAAATTTTGGCTTTTTCAGTGGAAAAAAAAAAGCCAAAAATGCAGTATTTCAGAAAGTGAGCTGGAAGTATATGGGACTCTGATATCCTTTTTAGATCATAAGTTGAGTTTTTTCTCCTATACTTCTGTGTTTCAGGTTTACATTTTTGTTCACTAAGTCAGCCAGTACAGCTGGTTGCTGCACCATCTTCCCTGTCTAGGGGACTGTAAAGCTCTGACTACTGCATGGAGCAGAATGGCACTTGCTGACTAGTTGGAAGTTTGTATAGAGTCCAGATTTTACTAGGATGGGGTTGGTTGAAAATCCAGCAGAAAAATCACTCTTAGCCTGATGGTGTTATCACACTCTTATAACTGCTTTTTGACTTTAGAACACAATTAAAAGAAATAAAGCCCAAAGTACTGTCATGTAAAATGTATTTGTGGCTACAGACCACAGACTTCTGTGCTGAAGTAGATTTTTTTATGAATGACTACACTACAACAAAACATCCATTTGTATTTTTCTTTCCTCTTTGCAGGCTTCAAAAGTCAGTTATGCCTGCTATACCAGATCCAAAATACATATTTGCTGATCTCTTCAGTGATCATAATGGAAACTTCCAGGTAAACATTCCCTTCCTAGCAAGGCTGTGAACTCTACAGTGTTGAGAAGAATTTGAAAGTAGCTACTGATACTTGCTCTGCACAGACATTACCACAAGCGCTCTCTGACCCAAGAGAAAAGCCCTTCCCTTAGTGCAACATCACCAAGCGGATCCACAGAGCAAATACCAGAGCTCATACAATCAGTGTAGTGCTACTTTAGCACTGTGAAAAGACACTTGTTATAGAAAGAGACAGAGAAATTGCTGGAGAAGAATTTAAGGGTGTCCAGAGTCACAATATGCAGTGAGATGCCATTGTGGTGTTTGCATCCATTCCTGCACACGATAGCTGAGGGAGCTTTCTTCAACCTGATCTTCCCCTTTATGTTTGTGAAGTGCTGTGAGACTTAGTACTGAGCCAGTGATGGCACTCATGCCTTTGGAGGTATCAGTCACGGTAGGAAGCATCCTTTCTTAGCCACAGAGGTGTGTGGTCGCTAAACCTTTAGACATGAAATAGCTGTCAAATGAATAGATCACAGTTTTTGCTTTTGTTTTCTTACTGCTTCTTGAATCCATGACATCACATATGTGACATTTTTCTGTATTAATTGGGCTGTCTTTATGTTAATTACTACTAAGTTTGCTCTGAGTGGAGACAGGTCAAATAGTCACATTTTCAAACCCAATGACAATATCAAAGAGCAGTAGTAATGTTTCAATGACAAACTAAAGACTTTCTATATATAAGATAGCTTTAAACTGAAACCAAAGAAGAAAGATATAAATGCAAATTATACTGAGGCTTTAATACAGAAATGCTATGTTATGTAAATCTCCATGTAAACTCAGTCTCAATTTAGATTAAGTCAGGGCTTGGGTCAAAGAATGCATGAGTCTATCAAGGAGGCAACATCAGGTATTTTACACAAGATTTTCTAAAGGCCCTAATTAAATACAAATATGTATTTAACGTGGTCTCGATAATAAGTAGGAGTTTGTATGCATTTGTGGAATCCTGTCTGCTTTCCTGTCATCCTGCCTTTCCTCCACCCTGCTATCTTATGTCCTGCTTGTCTATATTGCTTCCTTTTCATCTTCTCCATTGTGGCTTATCCTGGAAAGATGCCATTACTAAAGGAAAATCAGTGTCTGTACAGCCAGGTTTCTTTTGATTGATATCTCAGTCCTTGCCAAAATCAACATTTTCATTTTCCTAGGAATGGATAGACAAAACCGATCGTGCAATGGTACAAACCAAGCTAGAATATGAAGAGCCAGAGTGCATCACTGAGGCAGAAAGCCAGCAAGAAGACGAGAACAATAGTGACAAACAGGGGCCTCAAGAAAAAATCTTCAGTTTTTCAAGAGCAGCTGAAAATAATGACCCCAAAGCAGCTCAGATTGCCTGCCTGATGCCAACATCCAACAGTATAGCTTCTTTTACTGGCTTCCAGATTTTAATGAATGATGACATGTATGTGATGTTATAAAATTTGCATAATGCAGAAGGTGTTAGGAAATTGCATAAAAGATCCTGATGAGTTTAGGGGAGTGGCTAAATAGAAAAATTTGTCATGAGTAGACTCACATCAAGAAGGACACTAGGCTGTGTTACTTGGTTTCAGAACTGTTCTTCCCCAGCACTTATGACCACTTGGGCAGGCACAGTGTTTGAAATAAATGCCTGATAATTTATAGAATTAAGATTTGTTGTTCTAATTGGGGTTTATTTCTAAGTCTAAGCTGAGCTCCGTTTTCCTGCTATGGACAGGAGAGAACAAGAGCTCCTCTGTAATACATGTTCGCAGAGCCGAGACTCAGTCCTTGAGCTTATGGGGTATTTAGAGCAGTGCAACCTACACTGTTATTCCTCCCAAATGAAGAGAGAAAATAAAGAGATTTTTCTGCTAATGGTCTTTGCCTCACAAAGACCAGACCATATACTGCTCATTTTCACAGGGATAGGATACTGCTTTGCAAGCCCTCCTTAGACTAGAAGTGCTTGCTTTTGTAAGCTGCTTCTCCCATTGTGAAACTTTGTGCTTCATGGCACGCATCAAAGGTTTTATAAAGAGAAAGAATAAGCCCTGTGTTTAGGAACAGAAGAGCGAGGATGTACAGTATTGAGTCACGTTTTATCCTGCAAGTAGTGCTGTGTAGGCAGCTTCCTCCAGAACAGTGGGGCTTCATGGGCCTCCTCTGAGGTCAGGTCCTCAGTATCTTATAGTCTTTGTATGACTAAGCAACTTCTAGAATGCTGAGGTGCATTTTGAACAATATTTATATTTAACTGAGTCGCATTTATTTCACACGGTTTTTTAGTGCAATCAGCAGCTGTAGCCGCAAATTAGGACTTTTTATTCATATTGCATATACCAGTCTCTTGTTCTCAAACTATGTTCTAAAGTTTTCTAAACAAACCATCTTTTAAAATATGTTTAATTTTGAGTTTAAAATGCAATATACTATGCAATTAAACCTCAGAAAAAAAATCTTGACTATTCTGAGTTTCCCTGTATCATTTAGGTTACCTGCTATTTGAAAGCAAATTTCATAAAAAAGTTTAAGTGTTAAAAGCATCTATGATATGGGTAAGGTCTTGTATATATACTGTGATTATACGTTGAATTAGCTTCTGTTATTCACCTGGATATCAATCAGTCATTAAATGACTTTATCAGTTGACTAAGCTTTGCCAATTGCATACTTTCATTGACTAATTCATAGTGTAACTTGGAAATTGCACGTATCAGAAAATTACAGAAATTAGTAAAATATTTTTAATTCAGTGCTTAAAAAACTTCAACTCCAGATCTCCATGGGAATAGTAAACAGTAATATGGATCATTAGGTCTCAAAATCTGTTTCTAGGTGACCCAGTTTGCTGTACAAGAAAAAATCCAGAAATTTTCTGGCCAATAACTGCAAAACTTAACTGGAAGGATAGTTCAGGCACATTCCCCAAGTTTTTCTTGACATTACAAGATTAACATGCTAACAAAGGATTTCTCATAATCCTGAAAACATTTCTGCCTTTTCCTATCTAAAATAGTTGTGTGCAAGTTTTTGGGGGCTTTTGTACACCCCACATTTCTGGAATTTTTTTCTGAAGATGCAAAGTTTCAATAGCACCGTAAGAATGCAATGGATTTTAAACTAACACAAGCTGCACATAATTTGATGAGCACAATCTAGCTCAGCTCAGCTCTTCTCATCTGATATAAATTGGCATTACTGCATGAGAACCAAATAAGTTACAGCTATTTACAAGAGATAAGAACCTGTTCCAGTAATGATTCAAACAATAAAGTGGGAAGTAAAGCCCAGAATGTATTGGTTAGTTACTTCATGTTTGAACCACGCATACATATGGTTGTCTACAGAGCTAGATACATACCTTAATTAAACCACTTTCTGCTGAGCAAATACTTTTTTGTCTGAATTCAAAATGTTTTAGTATATTTTCCTGAAATTTTACTGTGGGAAAAAAAAGAGAAGTCATGCTGAAGTGTGCTCTTTAAGCAGTGGTTTTGAACTGAAATGTTATAGTCATTTAAGTTTTTAGTACAAACTATAATATCTTGTATTATATTTTATAGACATAAAGGTTCTTTTTGTGTATGTATAAACCATATTCACATTGTCTATAACAGACCAGAAATGAAACAAACAAAACACCCACATATCTCAAATGATTATTTTAAAAACATCCCCTTATGAAGCAAATAAAACATAGGGAATTATTGAAATTCAAAACAAAACACTTTTCTCCCAAAAAGACTTCCGTTCTAGAAAAATGTCTACATAATGATGAAGAACATGATTTAAGCAACAGGAAGGTCCTTCCTCAAATACTGATGATGATTCTATCAAACATGGTCCAAGACGACACATACGTATTAGATCAGCAACACTCATTGCTTGTGGATGTAGGGGGCACTGAGGGAACCCAAGCATGTCCCTGAGCTCTGCTCTCCTGGCACTTGCCATAGACCACCTCTGATGGGGTGTAGACCCTGGTAGCCCTCAGCCACACCAGGCAATGCTTCCCCAGGAAGGGTGCCTGGTGCCCATGGCACCCTCTGCCCCAGCTCCTGGCATGAAGAGCTGGGAGTCAGTGCTCCTGGGCACACTGTGGCTTCAGGCTGAACCACTGCTTAGTGAAAGATCAATGAGAAGATTAGTCAGAGTATGAGAAGCTGGACCTAAATAAAAGTGTCTGAAGGGTAGAACAAAATATCTTTATGAAAATATGATTGTATGTTTTCTATACCAAATCTAAGAGGGTTTGGATGGATCTGGCACTTCAGAGAGGAATATTAGCAAGCCAGATAAGTTCAAGAACACAGTTTCCTTTCAGTTATGCTGTATAACCAATCACCCTATCTTCATATCAGGATTGGTTTCAACTTCATGACATATTGACTGAAATAATGACTTTAGCTTATACAGGTTATAGACTTGCAAGGGCCTCACTTTGGTCCCAAGCCATTCAGGAGAGACAGCTGCCTCCAGCAAAACTCCCAGTATTCTAAGACCATGACAAAGTGCTGCATATTACCTTGCTGTTCAAATAAGATGCACTTTCTTTACATTATAAAAATGAAGCTTTCTCATGTGTCTGGCTGTTGGCCTAATGCTCATTTTGCAGGAGAGTGCTGGGCAGCACTGCAGCAAAATTCAAGAGCCTTTGCTCCACAGGGTTTACTGAACAGAAGAGCAGGCTGGCTTGCTGCTTTCAACTACTGTCACAGTGACTAGTTGGAAGGACAGTAATGTGAAGCTTCCCTAATCACTCATCTGCCATTTTCCATCATTTTGTCATCACTTTTTCTTCTGTTCCGTCTCCTCTCCTCTCCTCTCCTTCCTTCCCATTTCCCAGACAGTCACAGAGCTGTGCAGCCTGTCTCTCAGAGCAGGCTTGCAGTGATTCATGCAAGCCTGGCTACAAAGAAGCAAATTAAATGGCCAGACAGGAAAAGGCCTGTTCAACTTCCCACAGTGAGAAGAAGGGTGCATGGCAACTTTCATATTTTCCTTCTTATTTATTCAAAAATTGTCATGTTCTTCAAAGGCATGAGTCCCTCAGATGCTACATCTTGTTCCTAATTATATCCCACAGAAAGGGAGAAACTGTGTATCATATGGTAGTTCAGACTAATTGAACTGTATTTTCTCAACAGCAGAACAAACAGACAGTATATTTATTCCTCATGCAATTTATGTGCTAGCTATACCAGTGCTGAGCCAATTTACATTGATAGATTGAACATCTATACTGTTTGCTTTGCTATTGATGTCTGATCTTCAGTGAGAGGAAGAATAGGAGGAAATCACGTGGTTTTTTTTAAACAAGTAACAGGACTTATTGAAGCCAATCTTGCAACTTCTGCTTTCCCTTATTTTTGTTGTTTATTTTTTTAATTATATTAGTGTTTTTCAATTTATTTGGAAATATGTTTTGCACAATTATCAAATGCATAATTTTGAGCAGAAAATGGTTGCTTCTTTTGCAATGAACCTAGAAGTTTCTTACAGTGTATTCATAAAAGCTTTCAAAACTATCCTTGCTTTTTTTGGTGGCTTACACTTTTACAGTCACTAAACTCAGCCATGCAAAACATAGTTTATTTTTTTTTCCCTTTTCCTGAAAACAACGTGAGCTGCAAAGACAAAAATGGAGGGTCACACTCACTGAATGCTTGAAAGACTGGACTAGATACAATCATTTTTTTTGGAAAAGCCACGCAGGTCTAAACTTGTCAAAATACCAAGGTCAAATAGTCAACATTTTCTGTGGGAAAAGAAAACACAGCCCTAATTGACCTTTTGCCACTGAGTATCTAAGTAGACTTCTATCACTGACTAATCTAGTTGCTGAAAGAGCAGTATTATGCAATAAGAGGAGAAATGCAATAATAACTCATCCTTTCCTGGAGATTTCTCATAACCCTTATGATTTGTGAGCTGAATTAGTGTGATCTGCAGGGCTTGCTCCCGCTCCGTTTCTTGCTGACAACTGCTGGCACAAGGTTTTGTGGCTGGGAAATAGCAGGT
Source organism: Oceanodroma leucorhoa (assembly GCA_030449065.1). Taxonomy (NCBI): domain Eukaryota; kingdom Metazoa; phylum Chordata; class Aves; order Procellariiformes; genus Oceanodroma; species Oceanodroma leucorhoa. The sequence goes on from JASVER010000062.1 coordinate 1,740,943, forward strand.
GTACGCTCACCCTGAGCATATTCCTGGTCCCTGCGTGCACCCACGCTCACCATGTGGCAAGCCTGGAGAGAAGCCCCAAACTTGCAACAGGAGAAGGTGCAGCTTCGTCCCTCCTCCTCCCCTGGGTGCGGCAGGGCCAGGGGAGCAGGCGGAGGCAGAGCCTGGCTCCCCTCCATGCCCCGCAGCCCGGCGGGGGATGCTCTAACTGGCTGCAGACGAAGGAGCCTGTGTCTGTTTCCTAGTGAAATAACACCATTTCTTTCTCAAATTGAAATCCCTGGGGTTAGCGATAGGATTCATGTCTACCTGCTCTGTGGCTGGAGCTTCTGGTTACCTAGTCTTAGAGAAGTGTGAGAAAGAAACAATATACACCATATTAAAAAAAAACCTCCCTGTATATATCTAGGCAGGCTGAAAATGTTATCAGAAGAGGGATCAAAGGAAGACCTTTACTTTTCTGAATTATATAATATTATCATTATACAGCATAGAAGAGGAACAAATATTCTCTCACGGCTCTATTTTGCTTTCTTCCTCTCTGTTTTTCCTTGTATCATTATGCCCAAGGATCACCATTTTTTTGACAAATGTTTTCCTGCTCTATATTGCTCTGCAAAAGACTTCTATTGAAAAGTAGCTTCTATTGCTGTGTTCTTGGAAGTTTATTAAAGGGGAGAATATCATCAGTTTCAGCTTTTTAATAAGAAAAAAAGATGGGTTGATAAATTGTAGGCAATAGGTCTTGTAAGGTTGAGAGACAGAGTGAGCTATATCTTAACATCAGCTCTCTGCACTGCTAGGTGTATATATATAAAAATAAGGGGAAACGTTTCAGCACAATCGCCTAAAAGGATGAGATACCCCTAATACCGGTTACTTGCACAGAAGCTTGGATATCCATACAAGGCATATGACTCCCTTAGAAAATGTCCTTAGTATACCTCTTAATTGGGGAAGAGTTTAAAGTCGCCAATAGCAAGATGGAGCGGGACATGTATTACCTACACTGCTGTATCTCAGCACAAACAGCTCTGCTTTGCCCAGTGACTCCTTAGTGTGACGAGGTCCATGGAAAAAGGATCAGCCCCCCTTTTGGTGGGCATCTGCATCTCTGGGCTACAGAGCCATATACTGTCTTACCCCTCTGAGCCAGCCAGGCTGGAAGAGTTTTATTTTTGTGAAAAAGCCGAGCTTCAAAAGAAGGGTGAGAACAGCATCCACAAATGCACCATGGTTTTTAACAAGTATAGGAGGTCCTACTAAAAAGAAGAGCAGTAAGAGTCTGACTTCTACATGTCTTGTGAGTCCTCTAACTGCTGAGCTATAAGGTTAAGCAGGGAGAGGGGGAGGGAAGGGTCAGTCCCTCCACTTGGTAAAATGAAGGGAAAATTTCAATTTTGCATGCACAGGGAGGCCTAAACTTCAAAGCTGTATTTGGCTAACGACAACAGTAAAAAATGTTTTTCACCTGAAATTCTTAAAGAGTGGATTTTCAAATACTAATTCTACCACCACTTAAATGCATTCATAGGGGCAGTGGGACACCACAGCCATTTACCAGGTCAAACAGGCATTGTCCAGCACCTCTTGGATAACCAAGCAAAACACAGACCAGGACAGCAGAACCAGGCACACCAGTCCGCTAGGCAAACAACCACATTTCCAGTGTATTAAATTGTCATAGACCAGATGAAACTAATAGATACAGACAAAAGTCTTCCTCTACTTTACAGTAAATCTTGCCATGAGCAATGGTGTTACCACTAGAAAATGGATGTATTTTGGGATTTCCCTCTCATTAGGTAACCAAAACCTCAATATTCATTTCCATCCAACAGATTCTTCATCCAGAAGTTGTGAAGCTGACACAGGTTCACTGTGGGCCTACTAATACCTGCTCCATCTCTGAGTACCTTACCTTTGTGTATTGAATTTGCCCAGGGCTTTTTACATAATAAAAAAGGAGAGAACACCCCGAACAGCCTGGCTTCAGGTTTGCATGAGTCACTAGAAAGGCACAATACAGCAAAGCCACTGGAAACAGATGTTTTTGTTCCCTATCATATTCTGCAGATGTTGTTCATAAAAAAACTAAAGCTGAGTTGGGGGGCTTCTTGTGCAATTTTTCCCCCATTCATTCCAAAATATTTGAACTTCAGTCCAAAGAGCAGCAGTAAACAAAGGGTCTAGCAGATGGTTTAGAGCGGAGTTATCGCTCATGGTATCTCAAAGCGTGCAAATGTCTCATGTCTCTTGCATGCTATTTTGCAAAAAATGTTAGATCACAATCAACAACACAAAGGATTTGAACACCCAGGTACTGGAGAAGATCTCCACATCAGAAAAGTCTCAGCAGGTTACCACCCCCCAGACTAAAACAGGTAGCACAGCTAATATGGTGCAGATTAAAAACAAGAGGTAGAAGAGGCAGTCAGAAAAGAGTCTGTACTTCCTCTTAATTTTGATTAAACCCACAACTGTGAAGTTATTCCACATCTTGGGTTGAAATCAGTCAAATCAGAATTGTTTTCAAAGTTTACATGCTGGCTGAGGTGCTGCTTCTGCTACCATGGGACTCAGTGGGAGGATTGCCCTCAGCAGTGAACTCAAGGGAATGGGGAGAAAGTGGGAGCATCTAAGTGTCATAGCTTTAAGAGACAAAGCTCAGACAACTGAATGATGTGTTTCAACAGTACGATTTTACGTCAGATGTTATATATCAGCCTTTTACAGCACCATTTGGTTTGATGTTAAAGTGTCTTTAAAGAAACCAAGCAAAAAAATTTTGCAACATACCCATAAAGCTACCTCAGTATTAACAGGTTCTGTTGCACGTCAGGAAGGAATTTGGCAACATTTCCCTATATTCTGCTGGGCATTTGGCAGAATGTGGTATCTGTTGAATACTGAAAGAAAATCCAGTTGATGTTTGTTCCGTTGCAAGATATTTTGATGTTGGTCTTTGAAGCTGAGGAACCAAAGGAGTTGAAAGACAGAAAACTTACACAACCTTTTGTTCCAGTGCTGCTTATGCAGCAACAGGGAAATTCAGAGAAAAATTAAATGACTCTTTTAAGAAAAGGAAGAGCAATCTGACTGGAAGGACACTTTTGAAAATGATGACTAAAAGTCTTGCTTATATAAGCCTCTATGTGATTTTGTACTGCAAGTACATTAATTGTACCACAGAGTCAGAAAATTTATAACCAGTGCAATATAGACATCCTCCATACGCTGTTAAAATTTAAATTTTATTCCAGACTTCCAGGTATTGTTCAAGAAAGACATTTAGACAGTCATTCCTAGAGAATAATAAAACTTGAAAAAAAGAGAAAAGTCAGAGGCTATGTTCCTCTCCCTTTCTTTCTCCTTCTGCAAAAGGGCAAAGAATCTTTTGTYTTCAAACTTGCGGCCTTGCTTAGCTAGAAAAGAAATCACAGATCCACACAGAATAACAGAAGGGCTGAGGCTGGAAAGCATCTCTGGAGGTGATCTAGTCCAACCACCTGCTCAGAGCAAGGTCAGCCACAGCTGGTTGCCCAGGACCATGTYCAGTTGGATTTTGAGTATCTCCAAGGATGGAGACTCTACAACCCCTCTGGGCAATCTGTTCCTGTGTTTGACCACCCTCATGGTAAAAAGTGCTTTCTTGTATTCAGATTGAATTTCACCTTTTTTGGTTTGTGCCCATTGCCTCTTGTCCTGTCACTGGGCACCACTGAGCAGACCCTGACTCTGTCTTCTTTACTGCCCCCATTTGAGTATTTGTACCTATGGATAAGGTTCCCCTGAGCCTTCTCCTCTCCAGGCTGAACAGTCCCAGCTCCCTCAGCCTTTCCTTGCAAGAAAGGTGCTCCAGTCCCTTAATCATCTTTGTGGCCCTGCACTAGACTCACTCCAGTATGGCTGTGTGTCTCTTGTACTATGGAGCCCAGCACTGGACCCAGCACTCCAGACGTGCCTCACCAGCGCTGAGCAGAGGGGAAGGATCACCTGCCTCTGTGTGTTGGCAAAGCTCTGCCTAATGCAGCCCAGGATGCCATTGGCCTTCTTTGCTGCAAGGGTGCATTGCTGGCTCATGGTCRACTTGTTGTCTACTAGCTTTGCCTTCCCTGCTTTCCAGCTGGTCAGCCCCAAGCCTATGCTGGTGCCTGGGGTTGTTCTTCCCCAAGTGCAGGATTTTGCACTTCTTTTCGCTGAACTTCATGAAGTTCCTGTCACCCTGTTTCTGCAGCATTTAAAGATCACTGTCTAAAGATAAGCAAATTATTTTGCACAGGTGACACTTCTGTCTAAATGCAAAATCATCCACCCTTTTAACCTGCACCGGCATAAGAAATAGTACTTTGTGGAGGGTGGCAGTTGATAATACCCATTGCTATAAAAATAGCATAATAAATTATTGTTTATCATGTTCAGTAAGGTAGTATTTAAGAGAAAGTCCCACTGAGTGTGGGACAATTGTACTAGAAACCGTGCAAAGAGTGCACAGAATTATAAGCAGCATCTACAGAGAGCAAAAAGCTGAACTAAAAAAGCAGGGAGGTAGGTGGGYGAGGAAGGGATAGCACACATGCTGTGATAAACTTAGCTCTCAAACGGTAGAAAACAAACCTTTTTGATGTCTTGATGTGATTTTACTCTCAGGGCTCTAAAAGAAGCAAGAGTTGAAGATGGAATACAAATGCTCTGACGCCATTCACACATTCTGTCAGCATTTACATAGGCGTTTGCAGCTCAGTCTTTGAAGGCAAGGAAGAAACTTTGCAAACAAAGTCAGCCTGAAGGGCAAAATGATTTAGCAAATCTAATAAAAATATGTCCTCTAAGATACAAATAAGCTGTTGGACCACACAYCAACGTAGAAAGCATCTTAGTAGTATCAGATGTATTTCTGTCCTTGTAGTACTCTGACAATACAGTCAGCTGCCTCCGGGTATTTTGGAAAAATATCATTATCACAACGTCTTATGTTATTTTGCATAGAAGTTCAGTTTATTGCTTCAGTACATTAAGTTTTTAAGTGCAAGAAGCCTTAAGGGGTCTTATAGACAATAGATAACATGAGCATCCACATCATACCAAGGAGGGCTGTTAAAAATGCTAGACAGCTGAAGACAAAGAAGAGCCTTGCTGGTCAGAAGAACTGACACTGAAAGTTACAAAGTCTGATGAAGATAAAGAGGTAGTTTGATTTCTGTAGGTTTCCAGTGAACAGTGCAAATTGCTTCAAACATCGATTCAGTGACCAACATGCACATCACATATTCTCAAAATAGAATATTGTTTTCTCTCTGGTTACATGACGAGAATAGCTTGAAGTGTCTGTATTTCTTCCACCAAACCCAACCTGAAAAATCACTCAGGACACTTTCCCTCAGAACATCCTCCAAACAGGTGGTTCTCCCTGGTGCAACGATCCCATCAAGTGCAATGAAATCTTCAGGGATAAAATCTTTCATGCTGCTTATGTTTACAGTCCAGTAGGACATGCACACAAGAGTACTATCTTTCAATTTCTGCCTGGCTTAATATTATATACAAGCTATATAATTATGTGAAACAAGGTTTCAAGTACAAAAAGCATCACAATGCTTTCTCTAGACAAATACTGAAAAAATAAGGCCAAAATAATCTTTCAGATGTTTACAAATAAGAGAAAATGGGCTCTCTGTTTTCTCTAGTGTCAATTCTAACTTTCTCAAAAAGTAAGAACTACGTTTGCTTGCTATTCTTCCCCTATATTGTATTCTAGGAGAATATTTTTTGCTTCTGGATCCCTAATATTTATCTTCTTTCTCAAAGTCTCCAGTAAAGATGTCTCACTGACATCATCATAGTATATGGAAATAGAATGGTTAGTTTAAGAAATGGAAAAAGTGTATAAAACTAAATTCACACTGCCTATTCTAAATTTAGATTAAAGCAAGAGTGTTAATAGAGCATCCCTTCAGCCCACTTGGAAGATTTTTCACTTATCTGTGTAAAGTATATACTAGTAACAGCGGAACAGGCTAGCAAAATTTTTTGTTTGGTTCAGTATGGTAATTCCTGTATTCTTGTTTGTCTTTAAACACTGGAGTTTGAAGGTAGTTTTCCATACACTGTGGTGGGGCATATGGTTCAAATACCCCTATGGACATCCAACAGTCTCACAGGACCCCATAGAATGAGCAACCAGCTTTCTTGCTCATTAGAAACTGCCATCATCTGAACACAAGTTTAAAAAATCTGCTTGAGAAAAACTATGTAAAGATTCTCTGGGATTCTCTCACTCATGCTCATGAGCCTATACACAACCAAGGGAGAGAGAGGCAGCTTCCTGAATAAGTAGTGACAAAAGGTAGAAATTGTTGCTTGAATTACACCCTACTGTTTTCTCTTTGAAGAGGTTAAGGACTGGGCAAATACAGCAAACAGCTTTTCTGCTGAGCTGTCATTGTAACTTTGAACTGTAGAGAGAGGGCAGCTATCATAGCCTCCCTCCACCGCTTTCAGGATTAGCAATGCCTCTGYAAAGCACACTTTGTTTCAGACACCCTTTGCAGAGTGCTGCTGGGTGGGTGGTGGTCAGAGCAGGTGCGGTTCATACCATCAGATCTGGCCAGCTCTTATGCATACATTACCTCAGAACTAGTCACCCTCCACCCCCTTCATAGTCAGTACAGAAAAAACATCACTTTTAGGGAACTATTCATTTAATCCTAAAGAAAACAAGGTGAGGTGCTGGAGCGTGTCCAGAGAAGGGCGACGAGGCTGGTGAAGGGTCTGGAGAACAGGTCTTATGAGGAGCGGCTGAGGGAGCTGGGGTTGTTTAGCCTAGAGAAGAGGAGGCTGAGAGGAGACCTTATTGCTCTCTACAACTACCTGAAAGGAGGCTGTAGAGAGGCGGGTGTTGGTCTCTTCTCCCAAGTAACAAGTGATAGGACGAGAGGAAATGGCCTCAAGTTGCTCCAGGGGAGGTTTAGATTGGATATTAGGAAAAATTTCTTCACTGAAAGGGTAGTCAGGCATTGGAACAGGCTGCCCAGGGAAGTGGTGGAGTCACCATCMCTGGAGGTGTTCAAAAAACGTGTGGATGAGGTGCTTCGGGACATGGTTTAGTGGGCATGAGTATTGGGTTGATGGTTGGACACGATGATCTTAGAGGTCTTTTCCAACCTTAATGATTCTATGATTCTATGATTCTATGATTCTATAAAAAGTAGGTCAGGTGAATTATACCCCAGAGTTCTCCCTCTCTCTGCTGATATTAGCGTAGGCTCAGGACAATTAACTCAGATGTGAGCGTGCATGCTGTAACCATTTAAACTGAGCTGGGATGAGTACTACCTGAGGTCACTCTTTATGTAGTATCCTTTCTCAATGAACCCTGGGTGTTTCAGAGGATATATACACCTCCAGAATCAACAATTAATTGACAGACAAAGGAAGTTTATTCTTAATGCCAGGTGAGCAGTGCAGGTCAGATGGAGCACCAAGCTACAGCTATCTAAACATAAGTATCTGAATGCAGGKACTGGATTTAATTGTACAGACATAGCTATCTGACATCACCTGAGATGCCCGTAGTGTTGCGCCTGGTCTCCAGTTGTCACACCAGACTTCACAGTTCTTCTGCAGGGAGGAAATAATCTGCCTAAAGTTTAATGATAAACGTAAGTAACAGCCCATGAGCTGCAGTAAGATGGCTCTTTGAGTAGTACTTTGCCCCTTGATGTCTAGGAACAATGTCTTAGACAAACACTGTGACATCCTTAGCAGTCTTTCCAAAAGCAAATTGGTATGAAAGCACGGCATTTAGCTTGCTGAGTTGACCAAGTGTTAGCTGTCTCACATCCACTCAAGCAAACCACCTAGTGTCTCCCTATGGAAAGCAATGTCTAAAGAGCAGTTCACTCTATCTGAGATATCTAAGTCAGTTTGGATAACTTCTGGGGGTTCCTGTTTCTCTCCATTGACTAGAGTGCAGCTAAGACAGCCAGCTCAGACTAGTCCACTAATAATATGGGTGAGTTTGAAAGAGAGAAATCCTGCCTGAATGTCCAAGAATGCAGCTGTCACTGTCATTACTGTGTTTTGCTTTTTATACAGGAGGGACTGGACCCTACACAATCACATTAAATACATATTGAAAATGGTCCCATATAAACTAAGAGATTATCAGGGGCTTTTAAGAATGAACGTACAATGAACGTCAATAGCAGTTGCATAAATCTTTCAAAAAAGAGATTCCTGTATACAACAGCTACTCATTAAAGAGCCTTTCAAAACATGTCTACACTCATAGGCAAAAGAGCAAAGAAAGCGTATGGAAATGTCAAATTTCCGCAGGTCTGTCATCAGGTTTGTCCATTAGAAACAAAGCTTCTTCCCAGCAGTCACATGAAAGAAGTTCCTAAGTAATCATTCACACATAGTGTATGTTTTGCCTCCATCCCATCTTCAAAGCATCCCCTGGCGGTCCATTTATAGGTATGAGATAGTCTTTTTCTCCTACCCCCACATGAAAGTCAGTCCTGAATCTCAACCAATAGCTTCCATGTGAACATGGGATCTGCCCGGGGGGGGTACTAGCAGAAATCTAAAACAAGCTTTGATGTTCCAATAAGATAATATGAGACCACACGGACAATTGCTCCTATGAAATATTAAATGCAGATTCTTTTGATCTCAAGAAATAAGATACTATTATAATTTAATACAATTCTCTGAAAGATGAAAATAAATAATAATAAATGAAAACATACCAAATATGAATATTTTTAATGTGGGTAGAGGCATTCCACATTATTTTTACTTGTATTTTTCTGAGGCAGGGCTTTTCTGGCCCGGGTTATTCAAAAAATATTTTTATCTGAATAATTTATTCTTTCAAAGCTTTTATAACCATTCAGAATTTTTTAAAAGCTGAATATCTACTTTTATGAGTCTGTGTCTATATTTGGTCATCTAAAACCAGGTCCATGATCTTCCATCAGATCTGGAATATTTTTCAGGCTTATTAAAAAAGTTGCTGGCCAAAAATAAGATCAATAAGTCTATAAAATATTCCATGTAACTTGTGTGACAGATCTCATTCTTACAGAAGCATGTCCTGGTTATAAGTGACATATTCATCCGTTGATTATATGACTTCACTTACTTCATCATGTTGCTGTGATAGAGGAACCAACATAGTTTATTATGATGAGGGCATGCAGCATTTTTCCAAACYCAGTTTTAAACGTAAGAATTGAGAATATGCTATCAATGGACAGGTCTTCACTGAGTACTTATTTACTCAAATATCTGTCACTGATGTTATTTCATAGTTTCCAGTAACTATACAAAATATGACCAAAAATTCTTTAGTTTCTAATGGAGCTCTGGTAATGTTTAGAGTGGGTTTATAGTGCAGGAAGTATGCAACAAATACGATATTAGCTAAAAGTCACATCACTACACAGCTGAAAACTCACTAGCTGTTTATAGCTTGGCAAACTTCAACCATAGAGGTGAAAAACCCCATGCCATAGGACTGCTGAAGGGAGGTTTTGTTTCCACTATGCTTTTTGTTTTTAAGGTTTTTGAGTAACAGAGGTTACTTCGCTGTTCAGCATAAACARTGTAGCTACTTCTGAGAATGATGCTACATAAAATATTCTTTAGATCACATTACAAACAAAAGAGGAAAATAGAAAATTGTGCCTTGGAAATGTTCTGGCTTCTCTGAAATTTGATATAAAGATCATAGTCATATGTGCCTTGTACTGTGTAAATTTGCCCAAATCTGGTGAAGTTATAAACTCGCGAAAAATCATACACCTCCAACCTCTCTGAAACCTGATACACACTTTGTAAAGTCTTGCCAGTCTCACAGCTAAATGAGATGCTGCTTGACCATGTGGCTACCACTCTTTGGGCAGCTTCATTCCAAGTGCAGCAAAGCATGCTCTGCCAGCTTTGGTCATGGGTGCCACGCGCACCCACTCTGAGCCCACACCATGTTCTTCCACCCCTGCGGCATGCCGCGGGAGAGCTGCACTTGGAAGTGGAGTAGGAAATGAGGAGAGGGGTGGGAACGTGGGATGGAGAAGTGAGGGGTAGAGGTGTGAAAGAGATGTGGTGAAAAAGAAGGTGTCAGGAGCTGAACAGAGCTAAGAGATGGAAAATCCATYCCTGAGAGATGGAAAATTGTTAAGGAGCAGCATTAAGAACAGGTAATGAGAGTGAGCAAGAAGTGGTGAGGCAAGACACCGGAGGGAAAAAAATGAAGAAAGGAAGACCTGGAGCTAGGGAGGAGCAGGAACACAGATTATATTGTATCCTTTAGGACATATTTCCCTTAGGACCTGGGTAGAGGAGAGCTGGGTACACCTATATCCAATGAAAGAATGATGCATCTACTACACAGCTGTCCTGTCATCAAGAACATATAGTACCTGTGTGTAGGAAAAGGGGAAAATAAGAGTGCCACAGCTTTCCTACTGGTCTTCCAATACTTCCACACCCCTTAAAAATTCCACCTGTGTAAAATCAACAGCTTTTTTGTCTCAACATTTCTGCTTTGTTATGAGGTTCCAAAGTCACTGGTCAAATGTGTTCCTCCACCCCCCTCTAGTGGGAGGTCCACACAGCTAGTGTTTCCTCCCTTTTCCAGTTTCCGCCATACTTTGAAGAATAAAGGGCTGCTCTGCACACCCGACAATCCCGGTTCTGCTTCAGTGAGTTTGCTTGTGTGGGGACATATGGATACATGGGTGCTGTTCAATTTTYCCCCCCCCACATCCTCTGTGTTCAAATTAATTAGTTCTGAGCCACGAGGCTACATTGAAAGAATCTTTAAACTGCAAAATTGCCCAGTAGTCCAACATTAGAAAATGTCCAAATAAAGTTAAGTTTAATTCATCACTGTATGAATGTGTTATGCCTGAGGATTGAAATTAAAGATCATAAGACTCCCACTTCATTAAAAATATAGGATGAACAGTGCCTAGGTGTGAATCAGTTTTGTGCCATGACGGAAGATCACTTGATGCTTTGGAGATGGGCGCTGCATGAGGCAGATGAACAAAAAGGATTATAATAAAATTCACTGAATGTTCCTGGAAAACCAGATTCCATCCTGTCTTTGTCAGAGATTTTCTATGAAAATCACGTAAACTCTCTATTCTTACATTTTGGACATACAACTTGGGATCYTACAATCTTTTTTGAAGAATTGCCGAGCTTTTGCAACAGTCACTAAGATAAATAGGAGCACTACTCTGAGCATACATACTGCTATATACTCTGAGAAATCACACCTCAGGCATCTCAAATTACCAACCCAAATTAGCTGGCACTTCTGACAATTCCCTATCTGTAAAATGGGGAGAATGATACCACAGGGACATTATGAAGATAAATTCATTAATTTCTGTTAATAAGTAAGATACCATGAAAAAAAAAGCACCAGGGAAAAGGCCATTAGGAAATGAATAATTATGTATTCAGTGCAAGGTTTGGATGGTGTGCAGAAAATTAGGTATGGGGACATATATTAAATGATGAGAAGAAAAAGAAATATTGCATGGCTGCTCATTTTGTGAGCACAGCCTGCCTTGTGCACTGAATGAGGCAGGGGTCCTGTGGGTGGACATGGCTGTGTAATTAAAGACTGCATCATAATGCATGCACACAGGCCACTGTAATTCTCTTATTTCTCTCTTTGCATTGTCATTTTGTAATTGTAACATTTCTTTACTAAGTATATTGTGGGGTGATAAACATATATTTAGAATATGAAATAAATTGCTTAATGTTACAGGTGGGAAATTGCTAGCTCCCAGCTTAAGAAATGCTGGGGGYTCCCTAATTTCTTTATCCAGTATAACCTGTTAAGTTTGTGGGAGAACCAGTAGGACTACCACTTTGGACACTGCTGAAAATGCTRTGACCTTGCATGAACATTAATCCTTTCCTTGCATCAGTATTGCTTGTTTTGTGAGTGAAATAAACCGCAGGTCGGCCTGTATGTAATTGTGGAGTCCAAGAAATCTTTATATTCCTCAGAAGCTGAGCAAGGTGAGCAGAGCTGGCATGCAGAAAGTGCCGCTGTGGGCATTGAGCATACTCTAYGGAAAACAAAGGTAAAGAGTTCTTTGAGGCTGGGGTTCATATCAGCCTTATTTTCATGAGCATGTGCTTAGAAATTACTCAGAGATTAGAGGAGTCAACCTCTTAAGAACTCTGAAGAGGTGACTTCCAGAGCACATATGAATTAATTTTCTTCTTTCCCCAAAGAAAATAATAATTATTCCTTAGGTATAATAATATTTTCTTTAGAATTTCAAGCCATTTTCATGGACTAGAAGTGGGAAAGATAGTTCTGTTTTCTTTTCAAATCTTTGAAAAAACTTTTTACAGCAGTTCTCATGCTGAAGTGTCTCCATCAGACTTCCCCAAATTTCTGACTGAAGGAGTGTGAAAGCCTGGGCAGCAGGCAGTGAGAAAAAGGTAAGCAAAGTTCAAAGTGGCTGAAGCACGAGCTTCCCGGGAAAGGTAGTAGAAGTCTGTAATTGTGTTACTGCCAGCGCCACCTGCGATACAACAGAAGCGGTCAGACACATTGTATAATGAACATCAGGCAGATCTGAGCTCTTCCCAGTAAATGTGGCTATTCTGCCAGCACCTCAGTAGTTGACTGTTTTGCCAAGCTACCTTATTATTATATCTCTCTGCTAGGTTAAACGTTTTTCAAAATCTGCCTTAAAGTTGTCAGACAAGTTGGTTCAAAGCTCACGATAATCAGCAAAAAGAAGTTAAAATTGGCTTCACTGCAGATAGTATCAGTTGGCACTCATCTGCTCAACCACAGGGTCTGAAGGAGCTCATCAGCCATTCCTGCATGAAGCTGGCAATGTCTGGGTGGCATCTGGCTATTTACTTTCATGGTAGTTGGAAGAGACAAGACTAAGGTCAGAGGGTCATTTACCTTCTTCTGAATAAGGGCTAGATTAGGTTGCCAGACAAATCATAATATTTCTCAGCTGAATAAAAATTTCAGGCAGAAGACAGTGTATAGGAGGGTTATTGTGGAAGTGGGTTCATTGTAGAATTTCAGCCTTAAATGCTGTGGATAAATGGTTTGATTCTTCTTTTTTTTTTTTTTTTTTTAATTGTCATTTCTGAGGTCCTGCCCCCTGACAATCTGCATAATACTCTCTCCAAAATGCAGTGGGGATAAATTTGCTAATATTAGTATCTAAACATGAGGTAGTCACCTCCTGGGTGTAACAAAAGCCATTTAAAGAGTGAAGCTGGTTAAACACTTCTGAAAGTCCTCCTTGAGGTCTACTCACACCTTTAGGTGCTTGAAGCAATTGGGAAATACGGTTGTTAAAATGTTCCTCATACGTATGCTCTTCTGGAATTGTTTATACCTGAATTTCTCACGGTGCTGAAAATGCAGCCGATTTCTCTACTAACCTAATACAGTCCTTTCTCGAAAAATTATTTGGCATGAGTTCTGTTTTTTCTTGGGAGGAAATGAATATACTTTTGTCTACAAATGAATGTGTGTATGAATGTATGTTTGAATGTGTGTGTGTGTGTAYACATATTATATATAAAAAGCTTAATTTMATTTAGTAACTTATTGGTTAGTCATCAAGCTTAATAAAGATCATGCAGTCCATGCTGAAGAATGGCCTTTATTACTTTGGGTATTAATAGCTAAGTTAAGTACCTCTGGCAGTTTGGACAGCATTAGACTTCGTCAAAACAAATTCAAGACTATATAAGACTGACAAAGGCCAGTGTTGGCTGAAACAGAGAAAGGTTGCAACATGGAATGACAGATGCTGATTTTCCAACATAAAATGAACATTTTTTTATTGAGCTTCCTGATTAAGCAAGTTAGCACCAAAGCAAATTGCCAACTTTGTTTTGTTTTTAAGTTTATTTTTGTTATTGCTTTATATTTGGTAAAATAGGGACTTCTGCTTTATATGAGGTTTCACCCTGTAAACAAGCCCATTTAACAATTCTCAGCTGAGTGGCATATTTGCCTTGAATGATCTGCAGAATGATCTACACGTGACATGGTGTAAGTGATTATTTTCCTCTTTGTCAGGAGGCTGTATAGTGACGGTCATCAGTGCTTAGTCATAAAATGCTAATTCAGCAAACAGCAAATAAGACAAAACTTTTGCTGTGTGTACAAGGCCACATAATTAGCTGAACTGCTGCATTATGTGTAACCGAATCACAGGAACAGGCTAAAACCGATGATTGTGATGGATGACGTGACAAAAGAATCTAATAAGGGGTCTGTTCAGGAAAAATTAGACTCCAGTGCTACTAATGTTTATTAGGCTTGGATTGGCGTTTCCGATCTCAGTAAAAAACACTGTTGCGGAGGAGGGAAGAAGGATGAAATTGGGTTCTATTACTTTAGGGTGAGGGAAATTGAGTTAGCAATCCTAATGGATATAGTTGTCAGCACGGGAACCCCAATTTGATGGGAGAAGAGTGAGAAGATGCTTGAGACCCTGCCGTACTTACAAACATGGCGAGTTACGCTGCCTCKGAGAGATAAAGACCAGTGGTAGCTTTCCATTGCTGCCCACGAAGAACCACTCAGAGATGCTCTAAAATGCCTCCTAAGGCCCCCTTGGCACATGTTGCATCAGAAAGGGGATGGCGGGGGATGAGAAAACGACGAGTGACCAYATGGGACCCACAATGAATGTGTGAAGCAGATGAGGCCTTGTAGYCTCCCCTGCCCTCGCTCACGCAGCGCTTGGTGTGTTAGACCAGCATTCAGAAAGGACCACTGGAGGTGAGGTGTGCCATCTAGGAGAGATATAGTGGTACCTGCTGCAGAGGAGAAATGGGGCATTTAAGTCCCAGTAGTCAACCAGGAGCTTAACATTTCCACATCAATCCCCCTAACTGGCCCTCTAACTGTTCAAACTGGTCCTTCTGAATCTCTCTTTCAGTGTTATCATTTTCTATTAAATTTGACAGCACCTGAAGCTTGGCCAGCTACTCTCCTTGTTCTAGAGTGGGTTTCTCAGTGCTCTGGACACTGTGTTGTCGCTTGCTGTCTTTACTTCCTACAAGAACTATCTCATGATTTTGTTACAGCTGTGAACACTTATAGTCATCAAGCATTGCATTTATGCTTAAATAAATGCAGCAGAGGTGGTTTTAATGCCTTCTGTATATTTCTGAAGGGGGAAGAGAGAGGTAAATAATTCCTTGATAGGGCACTAATGAAGTTAAAATTTCAGTAGTTGTATTCTAATGTTGAAATGTTAATAGTGAATGTATTATTCTCAAAAGTATACAATTAACAAAAAAGAAGGCTGCAGTACAGGCATTGGTTCTTAAAATGAAACAGAAGATATATAAATTCAGAAAATATCTATTTTCTCAAAATTAATATTAGCCCAACACTCACTCTTTTTTCTCCTCCGTATCATTTGCTCTTTCAGGTTTCTTTTCCAGATTTGGGGAATAAAAGTTGCCTGTTGTGCTGGCTTGGAGATATTTCGTACATGGGACATTAGGAAAAGGCTCTTCACTGAGAGGGTGGTCGGTCACTGGAAAAGGCTCCCCAGGGAAGTGGTCACAGCACCAAGCCTGTAAGAGTTCAAGGAGCATCTGGACAATGCTCTTAGTCATATGGTATAGTTTTAGGTAGTCCTGCGAGGATCAGGGAGTGGGACTCGATGATCCTTATGGGTTCCTTCCTTGAGATATTCTATGATCCTATGATTCTATGAACATGCATGAATTCCACAAGGATACAACAAATACATACTCTCTTTCTAGCATAAAGACAGAGGAAAAGTGTTTGATATCCTCTTAGAGGCCAGCAGGTTAGAAGACAGTGAATTCCTATTTGGGGCTGCCTTATGGCAGAGTGAGAGGGCAACTACACAGTGAAATTGAGGACACTCACCTTATCCCTATTGCACAGTCACAAGTTTGGTAAGGAACAGGGTCAGGAATGGTGCATGTATGTGCTGRTTTTGGCTGGGATAGAGTTAATTTTCTTCATAGAAGCTAGTATAAGACTATGGTTTGGATTTGTCCTGAAAATAGTGTCAATAATACAGGGATGTTTTAGTTACTGCTGAGCAGTGCTTACACAGAGTCAAGGCCTTTTCTGCTTCTTACCCCACCCCACCAGCRAG
This sequence comes from Oceanodroma leucorhoa, assembly GCA_030449065.1. Classification (NCBI taxonomy): domain Eukaryota; kingdom Metazoa; phylum Chordata; class Aves; order Procellariiformes; genus Oceanodroma; species Oceanodroma leucorhoa. The sequence goes on from JASVER010000062.1 coordinate 1,757,112, forward strand.
TAGGCTGGGGGTGCACAAGGAGTTGGGAGGGGACACAACCCCGACAGCTGACCCCAACTGACCAAAGGGATATTCCATACCATATGATGTCATGCTCAGCATATAAATCTGGGGAAAGAAGAAGGAAGGGGGGATGTTCGGARTTATGGTGTTTGTCTTCCCAAGTAACCGTTACGCGTGATGGAGCCCTGCTTTCCTGGAGATGGCTGAACACCTGCCTGCCGATGGGAAGKAGTGAATGAATTCCTTGCTTTGCTTTGCTTGCGTGTGTGGCTTTTGCTTTACTTATTAAACTGTCTTTATCTCAGCCCACGAGTTTTCTCACTTTTACCCTTCYGATTCTCTCCCCCATCCCACTGTGGGGGAGTGAGTGAGCGGCTGTGTGGGGCTTAGYTGCTGGCTGGGGTTAAACCATGACAATGTATTTCTTGTAAAAAGCTCAATGACCTTTTTTATTCAGGCAACTCAAGAAAGAGCAGCAAGTAATCCTACAAACACATGAGGTAGCTAGACAACTGCCTAAGGCTGAAGTTATTATAACTTTACAGAAGAAATCATTGGTGACGAGTTTTCTGAAGTTCAAATCATCTCCACTATCTAGGGAAGATTTATATCATCCAATATTACTATTAGTGTTCAAAATATCTGATTTGGCATTTAAGTTTACTGAATCTGTAGTATGTCTCGTGCATCCTACAACAAACATTTCGAACATATTTCTAAATATCTGTGCCTCTTTTGCCTCTTCTTTACAATTTGCCTTGACAGAATCATTCCTTTAGTATCAGGATACCTCACGTCATATTTTCATGACTAACAGGAAAGAGAGGGATGAAAATTTCCTTACACATTTGAGCAGCATCTTTACCAGAAGTTATTCAGTGGAGTGATAGCTGATTTTGTTTGTTTGTTTGTTTTCTTTTCTGTTCTGCACAAAGTGAATTTCCTTACATGAGAACTTAGGAGACCTGTAAGGATATTGCTATCCACTACAACGGTGGATAGCAGCACACTCGTACTTCTGAGCATAACCACCAGACACAGAAAAAGGAGCTTCTTTCTCTACAGCTATTCCAGAAAACTGCATTGCTGATAGGAAATGCATTGATCCTAACTGGAGACAGCTTCTATTGGCATATTATTTCATACTATTTTCTCCATGTAAAACAAGTGGAAAATAGACAGTCTTACTCCAGTTCCATCTCAGTATCTTTCCTAAGCTCTTCTTCCAAAGTCATCCTCTGCTTAAATCTCCCTATTCCCTCCTTTTTCTTTATTATTTTCCTTAAAAAAGTAATGTTTTTCCTCCTGAGTTATTGGTATAGTTCAATAGGAGTGTTTTATGAAAGTCTCAATATGTTTATTTTTAATTTTAAAATTCTTATTTGAAAATATTTGAAAGGATAATTTTTTTTTCCTCTCCAAGGGGGTCATCAGAAGTTTCTTGGTAAGAACYGATTATTTTTAATGAAGTTAGTTACTATACATGAGAAAGAAACTTCTTGTAATTCGTCAGCAATATTCAAATAGCTTGACTAAATTAGTAGCTTTTACTTTTTACTAATCAAGATTCTTTTCTCTCAGCAAACATTTAAGAAACCAAATTCCTCATTCTGCTCCAGTCCATACCTGTGAATAAAGTTTGATCAATAAACACATGGATTTATGTAATTTTTCAACTAAGCTGTATGAAAGAAGGGCTCACTAGGCTGCAAAAGCTGTGAAAATGTTCTTCTTTGAACATCAGTATAATGCAATATTCACATGCTTGGTCATACTTGCCCACTCTTCCAGGTGACATTCATACCTACTCTTGAAAGACCCATCCATCCATTACACTTGAAGATCAATGTTGAAATGGAAAGAGAAATTTAAGAAAATACCATTTTCTGTAACGGTAACTGCTCTTTCCCCTTGAAAAGATATTTCTTCCTTCCCATTACTTAAGGCTCTTCATTATTTTAAACCTGTACCAGGTATTGGGAGAACTGGTTTGTCAAAGTATCTCATTTCCAATGTTACCGTTGCAGCATGGTTAGTCTTCATTTGTCACTGAGAACAAAATGGTTGTGGTCCTCATGAAAGATTTTATTTTTCATAATATGGCAAATAGTGTCTCTTCAGAAGGCTGCAACAGATAGATGAGGAACTTTACATGCTGCCATGTTTTCCTGTCAGGTTTATAATTAGGCATCTTATTGTATTTTTAACTCAACTGAATTTGTAATTTTTCTTACATTCTTTCCCATTCTAGTTAAATTTCCTTCAAAATGCAGCCATCTAACTTTTTTAGATTGTCATTGTTTATTTTATATTGAGAAGCACAGCTAAATTTACATGTTTACAGTACTATTACTTTTAAAGAAGTTGACCTTGTACAGAGAATCACGAGCTGGTAGTGCAAACTGAACTACCTTCACGTTCCCTCCCAGATCCATGCTCTATTACTTTCATATGAAAATTACTAAAGCTGAGGATTCCGTGGATAGTGCAAACAACAGTGGTGAAAATGTGCATTACTCGTATTAAATCTGAGACGATTTCCATTCCCTACCACAAAAACATCAGGACTTCTATAAAAAGCAGAAAAATGCAATTCTTCATTTTATCTCTAAAATCTTTAAAAAAATATTTATTCTTTTACTTCAAATAATTTTTCTTCACAAACAGAATATCCCTGAAAGATACACTTTTGGTTTTTCCAAACATGTTCATTTATTTTGCAGCTTTGGACTCTGACAGATATCCTTCTTGCTTGGAAGGGAAAGAATTTGTTCCTCAAACCATCAACTTTCTCAGAAGTTTGTAAAATTCTGTTATCACATTTCTCTTCAGGTTCCTAATAAGAATGTCCTGTGTAATACAGTTCTCCAGAAAGTCTCTATTTTCTATTTGTAACTGAAACAGGTATAAAACATGAAGACAACCTCTTCCCCTGGCCTCCAGCTTTGAAAATTTGAGATCCACAGAACTGCTCAAATAATACGTTGTCTCTTTTGAACTATATACTAGTGTCTTACTATCTCTAATTAAAATGATTGCCAAACCAGCTATTTTTTCTGAAGCCCTCTTGTTACAGATCTGCCTGTCCCTTTCTTTTGTCACATGCTTTGTTTTAACTGTATCTTAAAGTTTGTTCCATTTTACTGATTTGCAGGAGGTTCAATTTCTTCTCAACTTCCAGTAATTTCTTATAATTGTTGGGCTCTCGAAGCTTATTCTAATTCCAGGATTCTGACAGATATTGTCTATTCTTAGTTCTTGTTCTCTTTTTACAGATGGGAAACTTCAGCAATGAAGATTTCTCTCATGACTGCTTGCCAGAAGCCCTCAACATTTTTTAATCTGTTTCATCTTTAGCATTTTCTCTTAGAAATTTCCGAGAGGCACTTGTATAATTCTTGTACTTTTATGAGGTCGCAGGATATAATTTTGCTCATTCTCCATATGTACTGTTTGCTTTTTGATTACCAGCGTATTAACACCAAGTGTAAGTGATGGTTGCAGCTGATCATTGAGGCGAATTTGGGAGGGAGGATACCCATATATTCTGTATTGTGGCAGCGAACAGTATGTGTGAGTTTTAATTTCAAAAGTTCCTCATTTTCCAGATACTGTTCAGATCTCATTTTTGTAACATTTTACTAGCTCTTTGTATAGCTTCCTTCGTCCAGTTCTCAACTCCCTTGACCTACAAGGGGTAGTTTATAGAATTTCATCAGTCTCCTGCTACCTGAATTTATTAAGATACCTTAAAAACAATAAAAAGAAAAGAATTGATTCTGCCTATGGCTCATAGGAAAACTATTAGTTTTCATTCCTCTTTAGATGACCTTTAATCTACCTTTTCATTCTTCAGATTATCTCCTAAAACAATAGTGACTTTTAGCTAATAAAGTGGCTTTGATTTTCTCAGTTAGCTCTTGTAGAGAACAGTGTGCTGTGTGTGTATGTTGTTCCTAGTTATTTTTTATACCCAGCTTGCAAATGGGTTTCTTTTACAGTATATTACCTGGTCTATCTACCTGTATTGCTTGTAAAACCTTCTTTTTCTTGACAGGGCCATTTGGACCTTTAACTTTTATAGATACAATTTTTATTGACTCACAAATCCACAGTTTATCAGCCCATATTCTCTTAACCTTTTTGTTTCTACAATGTAATTCCAACCCTGTCAGACTTAGACATGTCAATAGAGTGTTAAGCTGGAATACCGAGTGTACAGCTTAAAACGGACTTTCATTTTTTATAACGAAGAGGTAATAAATGTCCTGGTTATTTCTCAGTCTCCCAATATATACGGGTTACTTTTTTTATCTTCTTTCATCATTTTATACAACCTACCTCTAAAATTAACTTTCTTAACTATAGTCCCAAACAGCTAAATATGTCTACTCACATTATTCCTCAGCCCTTGCTGCTTCCTCARTTCGAGTGCCCATCCATGTGGATCCCCAAATAATCCTTTCCACAACCCTATTTTCCTTTACCCCTAAACTTGGAAACTCACCCTCACCCGGTGACGATGAGGAACACCCACCCCCTCTTCATCTTCAGGCTGAAGTCCCACCTGGAGCGTTTCCGTCTGCCACCAAGGTGAAGCTGCAGCATCGTATTAAAATACCGGTTTGGGCAGAACTGGGAGGCGGATTACTCCCTGTTTCAGGTCATCACCCTCCTCATTTCCTGTGTTAATCTATACCCATCTCTCTTTCCTTTCTCCTTGGGTTTAGAATTATGCTTTTCGATACTCACTTTCCTCATATTTCTGTTACCAACAGTAGCACTTTCACTATTTTACATATTATTGTTCAGTTATACCTAAATTCCCTCAAACAACCACTGCTTCATGATTTTTATTTACCACTTTTCCTTTCCTTGCTCTGTGATGCCTTCTTTGTTTTAGATTAAAAAAATTCCACTTCTCTAAAATGGTGAACTTTTTCACTTTCTGACAAATTTGGTTCATAATTTTCCAGACCATTTCCACTACCTTCAGTTTCTGTACTATTGCATTCCTTTCTTTTCTCTCCTTTTTGATGTGCTTCTGTTCTTGATATGTAAAATACATTACAATGTGAGCTGCATTGAAATGGAAGTGTCCTCTATCTTTCACTTATTATTTTAAGATGGGCAGTACTTTCATTCAGTTCCTTTATTTTCCTCAYAGTAGGCTATGGTCATGAAGCACCTGTGCCTCATGCCCTCCCAGACTAAGACTTTCCAGGCTTTTTCAGAATCTGCTATTTTGAGCAAACTTACTATCGTGGTCTTGGGTTTTTTTGAAAAGGACTGTGGAAGGAGGCAGTCTGGAGACCCCTGTGAGCACCAGCCTTACTGTTGCTTTTGTTTTTGATGCAGAAGACAGCAGATTGTTACTTAAAACAGTTAGCAGAATCTCTCTCTCCTCTCTGCCTTGTGGGAAACAACTAATTTTTAGATTGTTTCTTCCTTTATGTACTAAATCCACTTGATTTTATTTTTCAGATCCATACCTAATTATAGTTTTGCAGTTTTTAGTCAGTATCTGTAGATTACCAATCCTATTCCCAGTTTCTTCTAATTGATTTTAAACTTATCAAATCCTGATTGCACTGGCAATTTAGGTATCATATTACTGAAGTTAAGCTAAAGAGGAAGGGATAATGCATTTTCTCTGGGATATGCATTTTAAGAGGTTGCATGTTGTGCATTTTTCTTCAGCTTTCAGTCACAATATATTTTCTCAAGTGGTATGAAGTCAAAGAAGCTCATTTTTGTATAACTCATTTTGTGTATTTGTATTTTTCATTTTGTGTAAATCAGTAAGTAAAGTTTTTGAAAACAGTCTGTCTTATTCRTTACACACCCCATGTTTTTGTTGACCACTCAGCAACAAATCAAAGAGAGAAGGGACGGAAGGAGACCACAAGAGAGAGAACACAACTTGTTTTATAAATTGCAAGACACACAAATAAATATCTTGATAACTGAATGCAGTTCTAGTTTAACCAACTGCATTCAGTACAGTCAAACAGAAAAAATGTTTTACACAAATGTCCTGGAAATGGATGTGTTCATTAACTACTCCAAAATTGCTTGGTGGCATATGAGAAATACCTACAACTGTCTCATCCAAATTCCCTATTTTGCAGGTTGGCTATTTAAAGTTTCAGCCAGTACAGTATTTTCTGCCTCTTCTATTCTTTCTGCACAAATGGAAAATATTTCTCTTTCCCTCGGGCCCCAGCCCAAGGTAGAATTCATGTCACTGAATGAAGAGCTCTTTGCCTGTCCTCCTAAACTCCTTGTAAAGCTGATGGAGGGAAACAGGAATTTCTAGGACACGATTCATCACCTGCTAATGGAGATAGCTATAGTGAGGCAGGTGAATGATGAATGAAGAAGCCCATATCTCTCTGTTAATTGTAAGGAAAGAATAGAATGTCCAGACCAGACATAAGCTGCAAGAAAAATCCCTCATATGTCTCATCTATACTTATATCCACAATAAATAACATTAATTACTGGCAGATGTGCATGTTCTTGAAACTGAAAAGGATCATTACAACCACATAGTCTGATATCCTGCATAACACAGACCTGGTATTTTACACAATAATCCTTTCACTGAGCCAAATAACTTGTGACCCAATGAAAAAAGTCCATTTTTTCCTTATCTGCCTTACTCTYCCTCTAAGATCAAACTCTTAGACTGTCTTAAATTTAAAGTCTATGAGCAATGTTAAAAATCTATTTCCTAGAGTCTAGGGCATTTCCATGACACAATTAGTAGGTTTGCTTTCTGCCCACAGTGTGCCCCCTACCCAAAAATGTGTACTGCCTACTTACTTTATGGCCTTCTTTGTAAAACAACACAGCCCACTACTCAATGCCCTGAAAATCACTTCATATTTCCAAACTTAGGGGGAAAGTAAGATTGTTCGGGGTTTAGAGTTACTCTATTTTTGGAATTTTATATATATTTCACTATATTGTGGAACTGCTTTTGTTTTGTCTTTTTATTGTAGTGCTAAATTTGGCATTAGGTTTTAATAACTGTGCAGTGCTTTGAGACCATGCTGAAAGGTATTTTATCAATTTAAGTTAGTATTCTATTATTACTTTGCCCCAAGGTTCACCTCGTTTTCAGCAAAGCCCACTCATTTTTTGTGGAGTCATCACTTTTTCCCTCTATTCATTCATCTTTCCCTTTCTCCAGCCTTTTTTTTCTCATTGAGAAGGGCCAAATGAACAGCTCTTTCTAAAGCATGGCTCCATCTGGTAGGATTATTCTGCATTGTAAATTGCCTGGTCCCACCCTCCTCAGAAGCCAAAGGTGTCAGGTATCACATCTGCCTGTACCCTGTCTCTAGGAAATAGGAATATACGAGACGCATGAAGGTCCTCTGTTGGGATTTTATATTGGGTTCAAAAGTACCTAAAATATGCATCCAGACTTTGAAGTATTTCATCCCTGCTTTCATGACTCTCCCAGCTAACAAAGCTAGGCTTGGGGAAGGTGGGAGAGTGTTTAATCTAGCAGTGAGGGATGAATTTCTTACATGTCATTTGTGTTAAGGGATGGAAAGTCTCACTGAACCACAAATCTCTTAAATGTTTTTGTGGTAGAGGAGACCTTTTCAGGTCCTTGCCTTGAAGCTTTTAACTAAATTCTCTTAAAGTTCACCTCTGGGCCTATAAATTGTGAGCTTTACTGTGGTCACAGTAAGGACACAGCTTTTTAGAGTGAAGATGAAACTTTCAGAAACAGAAATCTCTGTTTTGGCCCTGACAGCACAGGGCGTGTATGGCCCCATGGTACCATTCTGGATGAAAGCTAAAGTCAGTCTTATACTGTTAGTCTGTCTTCAAATAACGTATTCTGAAGGGCAAATACAAGACAATGACAAAGATCAGAGGTAGGGGTACAGAGGGTAAGAAATCCTTCCAACGAAGGTCATGAGCTTTTAAAGATCATGGAAAAGAGGAGCCGCAGAAATTGAAGTTGGTAAAGAGAAAGTTCAAGTCCATCACAGAAAGCAAATAGTGTGCTTGGGCTCATCAGCCATCATCATCATCAGTGTAAATGAAAAATTGCTTTTCTACCTACATCAGTAACATTGGGCTAGTTTAAGCGGGAAGGGAATCTAACAGATAAGAAAAAGCCACAAATTTATAATTTCCAAACTAAAATTCTCTGACATCACCAAAGAGTCAGAATGGTTGAGGTTGGAAGGCACCTCTGGAGGTCATCTGGCCCAACCCCTGTGCTCAAGCAGGGCCAGTTGTCCAGGGCCATGTCCAGATGCCTTTTGAATATCTCCAAGGATGGAAATTCCAATCTGCACAGGCTGTGCCAGTGCTCAGTCACCCTCACAGTGAAAAAGTCTTTCCTGATGTTCAGATAGAACCTCCTGTGTTTCAGTTTGTGTCCATTGCCTCTGGGCCTGTCACTGGGCACCACTGAACAGAGCCTGGCTTTACACACTCTCTTTGGGTATTCACATACATTGATAAGATTCCCCCCATCAGCCTTCTCTTCTCCAGGCTGAACAGTTCCAGCTCTCCCAGCCTTGCCTTACATGAGAGATGCTCCAGTCCCTTGATCATCTTTGTGGCCCTTTGCTGGGGTCTCTCCAGTATATCCATGTTTCTCATACTGGGGAGCCCAGAACTGGACACAGTACTYCAGGACTCAGCCTCACCAGTGCTGAGCAGAGGGGAAGGATCACCTCCCCCGACCTGCTGGCAACACTCCTCCTAATGCAGCCCAGGATACTATGTGGTCCTAACAGTAATGGAGCCTGACAGCATGTTATAAACCCAACTTTACTGAGGCAGTAAGAAAGATGAGCAACAACGTGCCCACACAGTGACTCACTGGACCTCCGATAGCGAACACTGATAAGCAATGGCTCCAGTGGACTGTTAGGGGCACTTAATGTCCAGGTCATCTGACACAACAGTCAATTTTGCAAATGCYTTTTGAATGTGGGTAAGAGTCACGCCACCCCTTGGGTCCACCAGTAGTAGTGTGATTTGAGAGAATCATACCTCACATGGCAGTAGCATGCCCTACACGTCATTTCAGATGATGTGTGTGGCATCCTGCCTACATGCCAGTGCTGGTCAAGGGACAGGGTATCAAGGGGCAGTGTGTCATACCATTTATCTTCTTTGCAGCAAAGCACATTGCTGGTTTATGTTCAACCAGGYGTCCATCAGGACCCCCAGGTGCTTTTCTGCAAAGCTGCTTTCTAGCAAGGCAGCCCCCAGAATACATCGGTGCATGGGCTTGTTCCACCCCAGGTTCAGGACTTTGCACTTCTACTTGTTGAATTTCAGGAGATTCCTGTCAGCCCATTTCTCCAGCCTGTTGTTGTCCCTCTGGATGGCATCACAACCCTCTGGCATATCAGCCACTCTTCCCAGTTTTGTGTCATCAGCAAACTTGCTGAGGACATGCTGCACCATCATCCAGATCATTAATGAAGACGTTAAACAAGACTGAACCCAGTACTGACCCCTGGGGTACACCACTAGTTACTGGCCTCCAACTAGATTTCATGTCACTGATCACCACCCTCTGGGCTTGGCCATTCAGACAGTTTTAAATCCACATCACTGCTCATCCAGCCTACACTTCATCAGCATCTCCATGAGGATGTTATGGGAGACAGTGTTGAAAGCCTTACTGAAGTCAAGGTAAACAATATCCACTGCTCTCTCTACCAAGGGGAGAGAAAGGACTTTCAGAAAGTCTTTGTCTAAGTCTCTGATGGAAGGCAATCCATCAAATAAGCTGCCTTATGATGTGGAATAAAAAARAAGTCATTCATAAATTATCCGTTATTGCTGCCAAGAGAATAGTCCTGCTGGCTCTTCTTTATAGAGGGAGGGAGAAAGGTAGACTTTTCCAAGGTAGACTATTTATAGATTGCAAGTGGGACACTTAGGTTGGATTACTTACCTTCTACAAGTGCTTTTCTCTCTACAACAACTACAAAGACAGCCTAAAGTACASTTATATTTTTGGACCTCAGCTAATTTCCTAAAGCTAGATTGGTTGAAACCAGGCTAAAATCGAAAGTGCATTTTTCACCACTGCATACTTTGGCATTTCGCTGCCTCAGTGTGTTTGAGTAGAACTGTTTAACATAATTGTTAGTCATTTGGGTATGATGCTCAGTACTGAGATGGTAATATTTGCAGATGATGCAATTACTTAAATGACCAGGACTGAATTATCTGTCACTAGCCTTTCTTAGAAACAAAATATGAACTATGTAGATCACTGATCTGACTTGGCATTTCCTGCACAGTGTTCTCCCTGCCTGATGCCTATACTAAGCTTTTATCACTATTGACTAAAATCCATACAAACCACCAGCAACAGCAGCAGAAAATTCTCCAGTGGATTTCATGCACTGCTCTCTTTTACAGAATCAAAGTCCTGCTAAAGAGGAGTCAGAAGTCTGGGGTAATTTTGGGCATTTAGGGTTTGAGAAAAGAAGAATATAATTGTATTACGAACCTTACTTCTGGTCGAGAATTGTTTTTTTTCCAGTAGGAAACTTTTGAAAACTTTCCTGATCTTTGTCGGAACATTGTTCTACAGCAAAATCCCGTAGCTGCATTCTGTCAGCCAAGAAAGCTTTATTCCCAGTTTTCACACATCTTGCTCTGTATTCCTGGCTCAGAGAGAGAAAGGAAAAGAGGTTCAACCACTAAATTTTGTCCAGGGAGGAAAGATGGCAATATCTTTCTTGCAGTATCTCAACACCTGTGTGCCCAGTGCCAGCCAGAAAACAGAAGTGAAAAGGCACACAGACACTTACCAGTCTTGAAAATGGTTCTTTTATTTTTTTTTCTAAAATTTTAACAACACATGAGCTTATGAAGGAGCTCTTATCTTATCCACATCAGTTTTCAACTCTCAAAACAAAATTAGCTGGCAAGTCAAGAGCTATGCAAACACTGGACATTTTTTCTTTGCTTCAAGTCCAAAATACAGTGGGATGAGAACTAAGAGAACACCTCTTACTTATTGTCCGCAGCTTAAAGACAGCTCTATCTTTGGCATGGAACAAGCATGGAGTAACTTTAATAATAATGCAAGACATAGTGCTGCAACCCAGGTCCATAAGTTTCTTTTTCGTTGCCTTCAACAAAACCACCACTTAAATCAAACTCTCCTTAAGAAATGCTGATCTGCAGAATATTACCAGATGGGTCTCCTGCCTTCTGAAGAAAGGGGGAAATGAGAGAGCCTCATGTTTAACGGCATATGAAAGAAGAAATACAATGTGTAAACTTTCCACTGACGGATATAATAGTGTTCTCACTTTTAAAGAAAAACAGTACTTCCTAGCAGGAGGCCTGCAAGAAATTTAACAATTACTCAAGATTTAGTTGTACAGCATGGCATTTTCGAACATGTGCAGAGTCTGTTATTTTTTGTAATTAAATTAATTTAAATAATAAATAAAGTAATTAAAATACATTTGGACTGTGCAATCCCTAGGGCTGGAACTGTGTGCAGAGAAGTGATGCATATTCAGTGTGAAGTTTAATGAGTAAGAAAATGCAGAATCCTGGAAATMTGGTAATGTGCAATATAGTTTTGGCACCCTCCCCCTTCTCCCCCATTCCTTTTCAGAGTAAAAGAGGGCCCAAATTATGGAATCAGGCTTTAAAACATTCACAAGTCTCTTTTCCTAAAAAGGAAACGTTGCTAGTGTTTAGGGGTTTTTTAGCACAACATGTGGTTACCCAAATGTTTCCCTACAATAGTCCTAGTGAAAAGTGATAGGAAATTGACTCTGTAACCTTGTAATRACAATGTTTACTTTACTCTCATCAGAATTTTACAGACTATAGGAAATCATTACTTGCCTCTTCGTTACAAGGCTGACCCTGATTAAAAACTCCTGCTGAGATTTTCAGAAGAGACTAATGCTGTCAGAGCTTTGCTTTTAGGGCTCATCACCATTCTTGATTTTCTGAGGGTGGATGCTGAGTGTTTTCTGAATATCAGTCTCCGTTAACTTCTGCAACAAATACTGAGGAACCCCAGTCCCTCTTCCTAACTTGCTGAAGACTTTCAGTCTTGGCATTACCTGTCAGGTAAATGCAGTTTTATCTCTGTGATCCAGGCTGCTGATCTCACGCAGAACTTGGCTCTTCAGGCGTGGTTTTCGCCATGACTGGATGAGGCACAGTGTATGACCCAGCTAGCTCTGCCTTTGGGCAAGGGGCAGCGCTCGTCTTGCGGGCACAGCGGTGTCTGGGGCCAGGGGATGTGAGGACCTACGATGCCTAATCAGGGGTGCTGCAAGGTATATTCCTCCCAGGTGCCAGGGTTTGTTCCTTTGCRAAAGGACAACAGGAGCCTTATGTGCGGTGTCTTGCTTTCTCTGGTGGCCGGCTCGGGACGGCAAAGCTCACGTGAGCCTGAGCAGCCAGTCTGAGCCAGGGCTGCCGTCACCCCCATAATGGGACAATATCCATGATTAAATGCCTGCTTAAGGGAGCTCTAATATTCTGTGCACTTTGGTGGGCTGCAAAAAGTTAATGCTCATGCTGCTGACTTTCCTGATTTCATAGCCATCCAATATTTAACATTTTCTTTTCTTTTTTTTGTGTGTGTGTGTGTGTGGTTTTTCCCCCCTTAAAACCCCAGTTCCTGCAGCCAGGTAATCACAGGAGAAGCTGAGTTTCCCCTAAAAATTGTCTGCCAGGGTGATTGAYGAAAATTTAAAACACAGAATTGTAAAGATCCAAAAAACAGATGAAAAGTAAAAAAACCCTTACATCTTTATTGTTGTTTTAAGCACTGACGATTGTAAGGCCTGTCTAATGGTTTCAGGAGGCCTGAGTCAGGGATTTGAAATCATTAGCAATATTGATGCCTCTGAGAAGTGAATGCTTAATACTGTCTTTCTTGTGGCTCGCCAAAATTACTGTTCAGCCTGCTACTTTTCTTGTAGACAAAAGAGCCTTTATTTCAAGTGGTAAAGCTCAAGAGTTTGGTGCTGAAGACCCAGGAAAATATCCTGACAGATGAATATGGTGTACACTTCTGTATGTGGCCACTTTCTGTTATATTTAGCTATTATCAGTACTTACATACCAGAATAATTCCAGGTTTGAAATAAGTGATTACAGAGCAGCCAAGGGATAGCCCCCCAAGTGTTTGCAAAGCTCCATCAACAGGAATAGGCTGTTCACACATGTTCTTTTCCATCCCTGCCATGCCAAATATTACAAACTTAAGAAGTTCTTAATAAATGAAAGTAGTGATGGGTTTAAAGTTCTTGTGATTGTTCAGAATAAGCTGGATTCTGTGGCTGTTTCCAGTTTTGGGCACAACACACAAAAGTATTTTGACTTCTAACACTGACTGAGCTCACTGGAAACTTTTGGTACCTACGCTGGAGCTGGGCATGTAATGCTTTTCTATATTATACACACAAGAGTGGGAGCCCTTCCCTAAATATTTCACTCAATATTGTATTCATTCCAAAGTTMTCAGTGTATTTTTGATGAAAACTAATATAATGTACTGCTATAGATGACAGAAGGATATTTTCACCATTTAGTGAAATGTAGCCACTTCTATTATACAGCGCTGTTTCTGTGTTGGGGACATGGAAGGATTTCCAAGTGATCAGAAGGTGGCAGCAGATCTCTGTTTCATTTCTCCTGAGGTGATTTCAACCTCTGTAGCAACTCAGAAAGAGAGAAAAGAAGAAAGGAAGGAAGGAAGGAATAAAGTTTAAAGTTAACTTACTGAGGAAAAAAGGTGTCTCAATTTTAATGCCACAGGTAGCTACGAGAGGACTGCCTCTCAACTCTGCTGATCACATTGCACTAATTCAATAGCAGGTCCCTCACCAAATGCCTTGAAGATTCAGCAGAGAAGGGAGAGCGTTCCCACCAGGCTAGAAGCGCAGCGTGAACGGCAGCCTGGGAAGCGGCCAGCCGGTGGTTAGCCTCAGTCAATGCGCGAGCAAGGGCAAAAGTGGCCCCAGCTCTCACACCAAACACGACAGCATTGTAGTCTTTACTCAGACTGAACAAATGCAAGTGTACAAGCCGGATGCATCTGTAGTTACGCCAATGTTTTGGGTAATGCAACTCTCATCCCTTCCAAGAGCAGATCRCCCCCCATGCCTTCCCATCCCTTCTGGGAGCAATGCCTGGGCAGAGGTAAAGGGAGGGCCTCTTTTACTCAAAGGAAAAAGTTGCTTCTTCTTTCTGTGAACTGTGTTGGGGAAGTCTCCAGGGTGGTCACGATAGATCCTCCTCAGATGGGGACCCTTCCCCCTGCGCAGGGCTCCCCAGGCAGTGCCCAGGCCATAGCAGAGCCAGTGCTGGGGACAGCCCTGCTGGGAGCAGGTGCCCGTGGCAGCCCATCACGCTTGCTTTGCGTCCTCACCTGCTGAAGAGATGCTTGCAGCCTTCTCATCTCCCCTAAGAAGGCAGAGACTCATATGATTTAAACTTCACATTTCTGTGAATCCCAATGGCTGTCCCTGCAGAGCCACCCCCATACAATCCCAGCTAATAACAGGGACAAAGAAAGGGGGGTCATTGCTTTGCYTGTCCATGTACTGCCTCCTCCTGTCTTTGCTACATTACCTCTTTCCAGTAAACTGTTTTTCCCTCTTTGATCTGTGGATGCTACTTACATGTTACAACTGCTCCAGTTGTAACTGTGTCAGTATGAGCCACTGACACAGAAGGTCCACTGTTAGAAGAGGAAAAGAATTTGAAGGGGAAGGGGGGAACTGCTTAATAACAGCACTAAAAAGGTCATAATTAATGATTTGGCTGTAAAGGTGAGAGACTGAAGCCCGACATTTACTAAATAGTTTATTGTTAAAAAGGGAAACTTCATCTGTGGTAATATTTTTAAGCAGGTGAGGTGGAGCTTACCAATGAAAGGGAAGCTTTCTTTTTCTAGGTTCTGCTTAGGTGTCAAAACACATTTTAAATGAATTTACTTCCACTGGTGCAAGGCAGCCAGTTTTGTTTGTTCGGGGACTGTCTCTGATTGTTTTACTTAGTTTCTTTGGAAGTAAACCAAAGCACCAGGTTGGATTCAGGGATCCTTAAATCCAAAGGGGAGTGGCGTGAGCATCTGCTCTGACCTGGGGTACAACGTAAGCCACACTTTCACTGCATCAAGTCCAGTGATGTGGGTGGTTAACTTGGAATAAATCTGTTAGGAAAATAAGCAGCTTAGACTTAAGGACTCCACTGAGGTAGTGAAGTAGTGCTGATGGTTAGTTACCACTACAGTTAAAAGTTGTACCTTATTTCCAGCTTGGACGTTCCTAACTGATACAGGAAAGGCAGCAGCTACAGAGTCACAAGGACAGGTAATAAACTAGCAGTGACTTGATCAAAAAAGCATGGGATATCTAGAGTAGGAAAGGAAAAATCTTGCCCATCCATCAAGATGTTGCCCATTATAGTGCACCATGCACTCCATAGTTTCTTCTGGGTCTGCTGTTTGCCTCCTACAGAAATGCATTCACCACCAGGAAATCCTTGAGTCCTCAGTTTGTCAATATTCAGAACTTTATTATAGATATGAATATATTTCACTGGACAATATATTAAAGAAATAAATCATAATGGACAAGGGTAAAGCGCATCAGCAAGTTGATAACTGTGTTTTCCTTGACCAGCTTTTCATGTTAAGGACTCCCCACCTCCCCTCGTCTCCTCTGATTTTCAGTGGATACTGTCGAGCTCAGCACCGGTGCTGCCAGTGAAGTTATGCCAAACAACTCTCGGTTCACATAACTAAAAGCAGACACTAGCTTTTAGCTTTAATGTCTTTTCATTCCATTTAATTACAGTGTTAATTTTTATGATGGTTATTTTAATTTACTGTGAGTGTAACTAAAAATAGAATATACCTTGTAGCATTTATTATAAAAATTGTTTTGCCTCCTTCCTAAGAGAGGGAGAGAGTTCAGAGAGACTTTTTCTAGCAGGTCCTTTTAAAACATCATCTCAGTTGAAACAAAGGAAAACACATGAAAAGCCCAACCATTGGCATGAAAAAAGAGGAAAATAATGAGACAAGCAATTCTTAGCAAAGGTTTCAAAGGGTAATGAATGCTGTTTGGTGGGGCTACACCAGATTAATATTACAGGACCTTTCAGAATAACTTACAGGAAGAAGCTCATTTTTTAGGAAGGGGTTGTCACTAGCAGAAACAGTGCCAGTATTGTAAAAAAGGTGGTTTTGGAAAAGAGGTTGGAATCTAATCACTCAGATCCTTGAGGTAGGAAGAATAAAGGGAAGAGATTTGGAATAGTCTTGTGCCAAACTAGTCAACAGATGGCTCAGGGCCAGGACTCAGCCTGTAAGGACACTTTTCTGGCTTGGGGAACACTGGCCGGTCAGCAATTGGCCTGTTCCTATATCACATTGTAGGAGGGAGAAGGTGCAGATTTGGGTTTGGTCTGGTCGATTGGAGCAGCACTGTAGCAATATGTCTATATCTATTTGGCCCCTTAGCACCTGGCTGGGAATAAAAATAGCTTTTAGGATATGAAAGTTGGCCATCCATGCTTCAGAGGATGAAAGAAACCCCAAGCAGGTGTGAGGAGCAGACTCTGTGGGACATTGAGTGCACCTCTATCAACTCAAACTGAAACTGATGTGAACTGAAGATACTTTGCCCCTCTGGAGATTAAATCTGAGGTAAGAATAAGGGCCACTTTTTTCCTAGTGTCTTTTTTCCAAGGTATTTTATAAGACCAAAGCATATTGATTTCCCTTGCATTATAATTATGACATGAAAGCATTTCGATTTACAAAACCCTTATTTCTGAACTGGYAACAACCTGAGCTGATTGCTACTATTATTTATAGACTTAGTCATACTTAGATATTTGCTTTCTAAGTTTGACTAAACTCTGCTTGGCTGCTTTTGTAATTTCAGGTTGTACAAAAAAAAATTCCCACTGTGCTTTTTGCAAGTGGCAAGAGATGTATTATTACACTCATAACACCACAGAGTAACTAATACAAACACAAGGCACAAAGTACAGGACAAAGTTCAAATTAGGGATGGCAAAAAGGTATTATACTTTACATTGGTGGAAACAACTTGTAGGTCAGTCTTCTGTCTGTTCATGTCATGTTGTCTTTACACATGCATGGTTGCATTGACTCCAGTCACATTTTCCCTGATTTAGACTCATGCTAGAGAATAACTGTAGTCAAGACTATCAAACTCTTCAGTGTATCGATCTCAGTGAAGACCACTGCCTCTGGTGTATTTAAAAGGTRAGAAGTAGTACAGAAATTCCAAAATGCATTGAATAACATCTACACTACTAATCTGAAGCATTGTAGACTAAAGATAGCACTGCTAAACCCAGACACTGAAGAATACAAGTTCTGAGCCTTTAAATAGCAGGAAAGTATTCATATCAAACATCCTCTCTGAATACGATGAGTTAAGGTAATCCTTTTTTAAAGTGCCATTGGCCCATCAAAAGTTCAAAGGTTGTTTACCTGGAAACTGGGAAAGCACTAGGAAGTCCTAATTATCTCTTCCAAACTATGACGCCTGAGCTACAACCCTACACTGTACCGCCACCTGACAGAAGGCAGAGTGATTTCACCGAAGGGCCCTACTGAGGAAYCTGTTTCCTGCCTTAGTTCATCCTGACTGGAATGCACCCACCTTCAAAACACACTGCAAAGCCCATTTATTCTGAAGAACATTTTCTGGAGAAGAGAGACCATCTGGAAGAATTGTGTTATTTCTTTTCAGCTACTGTYGTTTGTATCTCAGGACTAGGTTGTTTAGAAGTGAACCACTGGTGATACAGCAAGACACAAAACTCAGTYGGGCTTGTTAAGGCAGGCTGTACGCCAGTGCAGTGAAGGCTGGACAGATGAGAAAAACCACAAGAAACTAAGAATGTYATAGTACATCAGATCAAAGATCCATTCAGACTAATATCTTCTAAAAGAGCATAAAAAGGACAAAATGAATAACAATACTTTTGTGAAACACATTCCCAGTCTCTATTGATTTATTGCTCAAGAGCTCCTTTGCACGTGATGGCATCTTTGCACTTAAATGAAAAGAAAGCTGTACAGCCTGCAGCGGAGCAAGGGGGCAGGCATTTAGGAAAAAAGGATAGCTGAAGACATAGTAGAGGGGCTGAGAGCAGGAGGACACAGTAGGCGCATATCCTGGTTTCAATAAAATGGGGACACTGACCTCATGCCCAGGGAAGATGCACCTGTGAGCTACTGAGAACTGGTATTTGATTTCTTACTCACAGTGTTCGGTAACTCTCCTCATACAAACTCCTGTTAAATCCATGGGACCTTCTACAGAGTACAGTATTACCCCGTTATTGTAGCAGGCTCAGAAGCTGTCCTACACAACCAGAACTTTTCCTGAGTCCTATGGATTATGTAGYTTGGACTTTTTCTGATGTCCACTTGAGATGGTGTGAGCTATAGTGAAAATCTTTTAAATATACTCTTTTGTATATCTACTATTTGCGGGTAGGAGCAATATTTAGAGCAGGGCAGGACTGGTGGTGCCAAGAATGTTTTACTTCACAGTAAAAAGGAAATATTTTGAGAGTACTTTATATGGCAGTAAAGCAGSGACTATTTAAACATGACATCTATATCATAATGAGTGCACTTTGATCTGTAAACAGTCCTTAAAAATTAAATAGGGATATTGCTTTTAATAGTGCTTTTGCTAGTCCTGACCTACAGGTGTGCACAAAGAGAGCATGTTTCCTACTGCAGTCAATTGACTTCCCCTGATTTACAGCATTTTCAGTCCCTGCTCCATGTGCTCCAGAGGTTTGAGTTCCATTTTCTGTTTGGACCTGAAGGATTTATTTTACTTTATCCCCCAACTAGTCCAGGCAGCAAGATAAGAATTACTTTCACACATGACTCTCTGTTTGCATAACACTTGCTTCCACTTAGTAAGAAATACATGGTTATTTCAAGTTACATTTCCTTTGAAAAACAATGGTTTAAATCAAGGCGTGAAATGTTCCATTGCATTCCTTTTTTTCCCACATTTTTTTAATATGGAGCTTCAAGTAAAATCTAAAGGACTGACTCAAGATTTTACCTACTTCTCTTTGTGTATTTGTTGTTTCTCATGAAGTTTATACTAAATGGTCATTTTTAGAGACACATTTCATCCAAAGTTCAGCAGCCCTGTGCACCACTGCTGTGTGCTATCATTCCCCTGGGGACTTTGCAGATGTGACTCTTGGTGCTTTGGATGGGTAGGAGGAAGGATGAGAAGTTGGGAAACATGGGCCATCCCTCAGCCCACAGAAAYGTACTGATAAGGAAGATGTGATGAATTTGTTGTGATATCCTACTTTGGAAAACCCTTCTGAGAGAGGACTCTYGGACAACTAGGGACTGAAGAGCTACGGTTAATGCTGTTTGTCTATGTAATYAGAGAGAACAAAAAATAATGTGAAAGTAAAGGGAATCCACCTCACCAGCACTCTCTAGCAATGCCTTGTGGGCATAGTAGGCAACCTTCTCCAGGTCCTCACTTCTGTTAAATGCCATTAACTTTCCTTTTTTACTCCTGCAAGCAGAATTTATGCAAAATTTTTCCAGAAGGAGGTATGAGTGTGTTCTTGTTAAAGAAAAACAGAGTACAGGAATTACTCTGCAGCCCCACAGACAGCAACATCTTCCCGATGAAGGACCTGCAGAAGGTCCCTTCTCTAAATCTGAAATCCAAATACAAGAATACCAGGATCCAAAGCAGTGACTTTGATACCTAAGCTACCTTTAAGCAGGTTATTTAATTATCAGTAGCTGTCCAATTGTGATGGATAGGAGCTCAGCATAGATGCTACAAGGCTCTCCAGGGTGTTTTTAAGCCCTCAGCTAATGAAACCCACATGAACACAGGTGTAGTACTGTTGGTTAAGGCAGTAGTAAGTTAAAGCCATCTCAGGTACACCTACACCGTGTCCTTGGACACAGTATCTGTGTACCCCTATAGTCCAACACTACATCCTGCTCCTCCTGGGTCCTGCTCCTCCTGGCACTGACATTTYGGACTGTTTGTGCTGGGAGTCTGTACCCTGCACTGTCCTGGTTCCAGCTGGGACAGTTAACTCTCTTCCCAGTAGCGGGAGGGGGCTGCTCTGTTTTGGGTTTGGTAATGAAAGGAATGTTGATGGCCCACTGATGCTTTGGTTGTTGCTGGGTGGTGTTTGCACCGAGGACTTTTCAGCCTCYCCTGCCCTGCCAGGTGCCGCGGGGAGCATAGCCAGGGCGGTTGACCCARCTGGCCAATGGGGTATTCTATACCATGTGACATCATGCCCAGCTTAAAAACCGGGGGGACGGCTCTGGGGTGGCAGGCAGTTCCTTCGGTCGGGGCGCACGGTTCCATCGGGGCGTGCGCTTCCTYTGGAACACGTGGGGGTGAGCAGTTGCGTTGTGTACCGCCTGTTTTGTATATTCTGTTGATGTTGTTGTTATCATTGTTGTTATCACTGTTCTACTTTGTTTTATTTCCATTATTAAACTGTTTTTAGCTCAACCCGTGCGTTTTCCTTCGTGTGCCCTCCCGATTCTCTCCCCCATCCTACCGGAGTGGGGGGGTGAGCGAGCGGCTGCSTGGTGTTTAGTTGCTGGCTGGGGTTAAACCATGACATGCACCTACAGTTTTTCTCTTGTCTGAGGGCCTCAACACACTTTTTAAATACAAGGTCTCAACAGGGCGAACTGTTCATAGCTGAATGTAAAACCACCTGCAACACAATGTTCTTCAGTCCTTTGGTTGAAAGAGAAGATGGGCCTGATATCAGTGAAAATCTCACTAACTCARGTGAGCAGTTGGAACTGGCCCCATTTTTACTGCAAATGGGCTTACTTGTTTGCTTACTTTGCTGTGCCTGACATAAGTTGGTGGCAGAGGRTTGAGTGAATATGGCACTACAAAGCTCATGAGAAAGAACAAATTTTTAAAGCGCTTTYACTGGAACRGCAGTAGCATCAAGAAATATATAAMTAACTCCTTCTTTATAAAGTTGCATAAAACAAAAAAAATGGCAGGTATCTCAGCTTTACTTTTCATAAGAAGCCTTTCAGGAAGTTAAAACAGAATCACAACTATGGAAAATTCCAACCAACCTTTTTCTATGAGTAACAAGAATTATTTAGAATGTTACACTTTTAAATTAAAAAGTGACCTTCAGCAATTCTTTTTAATTATTGGAAATTATTTTTTATTGAATTTATCCTTCTTGCATATTTATCAAAGCCCACTGATTTTTTCTTGGYATGAACATAGCACATTTTATATCGGCCTGGTCTGCATTCACATCAGTACAGATATGGTGGTGGGTGTGTGGTTTCCTTCTGAAATTGTACAAATTTCCTTGTACAAGTCCTAGTGGACTGTAACCCTAGGATGAAGACACTTTCTCTTGATCTCATTACAGCAGTCCAAACTTCTGCAGCAGATAAGGCCTTGATATGTGTAGTAAAAATGAGATGCTGATTTTAACAGAGCTTAATCAGCCTATTAAGGGCAGGCTGCTCTTGCCACTGATTACTTAATTGTACCTTACTGAAGGAAAATCTCTCTCTCCTGCTAAAGTCAAGGCCAGTGTTCATAAAAGAAAGAAAAAATGTCTATAAGCTACAGACTGTACCTTGGGGGAGGTCCTTGAGCCAGGGCAAGGAAAGAAGAAGGATAATGAGGAAAGAACAGGAATGCATCTTTTTGTCACTTATCGTAGACGTGGAAAGAAGAGAAAGAAGTTAAAAAACCTGAAACATAAAGCAGTAGCTGTAGGCATGCTCTTGCTAATTCAGGTTGTTTGGTATTCATTTCAATTTTAATGACTCACTAAGGTGTGTGACTACAACTGGCTATTATCCTTTTAATAATGATGTTTCCAAGACAATACCTGAGTTTAATGCTCTCAAAACGTAAACAGAAGATTTTTTTGTTATGGTTTGTAGTTTTATCTGGGTGAAGCTACATATTTGCATTCCATATCAACCCGCTCATAACATAGCTTTACCACTTTTTCTCAGAGGGATGCTATTTGCTTCCGTGTAGGTACACACACATTCAAACCAGGGACCTAGGAACCCAATCACCAAGTTTTGCAAGTTTATTCACCTCCCAGAATGAAATCTTGAAGACAAATTGGACAAAAAGCACTTAACCCAATGCATGCAGAATTGGGTGTCTTACATTGTGAATCCAAACACCCAGTGTACTAGAGCTAACTGGTAGTTGAGATGGGGTTGGGTGAAGGGAAACAGGAGACGGGAGAGAGAGAGAGAGAGAGAAGGAATAGGAAATCTCAGACTCCAGCCTGAACACCAAAAGCTGTGCCTTTACATTTTGTTCAATGGTTGCCTGATATAAAGAAGTATTTATGTTTTTTTAATCTGAAACTGTCATTGGATAAAATGCATAAACAGGGCACCCCTAGAAGAAATGGAGGTGTGGAATTCTGAATCCTGTCAGGCAGGCAACAATTGAATGTGGGCGTCCATGTCCTGGCCAAATGCTCTCCGGCTATCACCTTGTTGTAAAATGAGCATGCTCAAACCACCTCCTGCTTTGGCCACTCTGTGATGAGTTTTTCTCCCGTCAAAGTGCTTTTGGTGTGCTCTTAGAACACCGGCTTGCTTGGCTGTTTCTGGCCCCTGAAGCAGAGGCAGACTGCCCTCTGAATCCTCCTCAGACTTTGACGTGAGACCGCACCCAGTTACACTGTGCTTCTTGGCATGCTGAGAACTTTGATTTCCTGGGAGTCTTCAGTGAGAAAAAAATGTGATATCTTCAAATCTGGGAGCGGTTGAATTAGCATTTTCAACCATTTTTCAATTCACATTAGGTGGCTAATGCCTCATTTCGGAACCTGGTCTTAAGTGTTGTGTACCCTTACTTTTGGACAAAGGAGAAGGGAGCCATGTCAAGACATGTCCACGTATACAAGAGTCATCAGTTTGAGAAGCAAATGGAGAAAGAAAATAAGAATATATTAGGTAGTAAATATAGAGCTAATTAGATAACATTAGATGCATTTCATCTCACATGTTGTGGCTTAACTATCTTGTATCAACCATCAAGTCTAAAAACTCCTTTGGACATGTTATGTTTGAGGCAAAAAACTCATAAATTGCGCAGACTACTAAATTACATCTGTTAGTACCATTTCCAATTGCAACTAGAAAGGAACAAGTAAAATCATAGGATGTGCATTTTTTTCAATACAATCCATACACAGCTGTTAGCTATTCCCCCTGCAGCTTTGACAGAACATCAACTACAGCCATTCTGTAACTTTAGGATGATAAATCAGAGGGGCCTATGGAAGGAATGGGCATCAGTAAGATGTAGAAAATAACAAATGAATTCTCCTTTTAACTTTCATGTTGAAATCTGCACTGTCCTGTTCCCCAGAGCTACAGAATAAGGACAGCAAGCACACCTCTGCCAGAGCTCTCAAAGTTTGCAAGGTGCACCTCTGCGTATTCCAAGCCAGTGATGCAGCTACAAGCATGGACTTTAACACACGGTTGACTAACAAAGAAAAAGTAATGAAATGTAGAAAATCGTGTCTCCTAGCAGAGTATAGAAGCACATAAACCAGGCACTACAGGCTTCTCATGTAGGAACAATTTGTGTCACAGAAACTTAGAAGTCAGAGTCCAGAAGAGGTACGGCTTGCTTACAGGGTTTGTCCTCTGTCAGGAAAATCACTGCTGGCAATAAACTTCAGGGGTTTTTTTGAATAGAATAATGTCTCTCAGTCAGGTAGAATCATTCCAAATTCTAAAGACTATGGTTTTAAAAAGTCCAGGCAGTGCCTCATAGTGCCCCAGCCTGCCCCAACACACATATTCCCACCATATAAAGGAACCCACATCAGATTTTTTTTTTACTTCTATCATTTTACCAACAGATAAGATGCTCTTCACTACCCAAAACAAAACCCTTTCTGTCTTCAGGTGTTTATGATCTCACACCTCTAATTCTTGTTTCTTCCAGCATTCTGAGACAGTGCTTTTCTACCCTGTAATCCACTAAATGAATCAATCAATATCTTTTCAATAAAACAACTTCAACATAAGAACAAAATGTTACAGGGCAGTGCACAAAAGTAGTACGGAAAACAGCTTCATGACAATACTTTCTGAATACAGACACACCAAGAAAAGTTGTGTGGAGCTTTTTACTATTCACTGTCATTCCTCAGTCTCTCTGCATTATTTGCTTCTTCCTCCTTCTGCATTACAATATATTTCCCCACTTGTATCAGTTTTCTCAAACTGATCCTCACTTTATTTTGTCCTGTCCAGACACTTATCTCCCTCTTTATTATTTCTCTATTGTTTGCAACTTCTTTCCAATTTAGCATTAACTGTGAATTTAATTAAACTGTAGTCATTAACATTCATTTTATATGCCTCACTAACAGAATCCCTCTTCTAGTTCTTAATGACACTTAAATAAATAAAACCTAATAGAGATCCCTGTGGTACCTCACTAGACACCTTAACCTAGTTTGATACTTGCTACTTAACTGTTTACCAAGCTCCTTTGAACACTCTTCAAACCACAGAAGAGCATGTATATTCAAACCAAACTGAATTAATTTTTTAGTCCAATTTTCATGAGACATGATATTGAATGCTTTAGCTGAATGCAAATAACTTACATGTCTCACTTTTCCTTTTATCTGCGGAGGCCCTGATTCTTCAACACCTATTATCATGCTTAATTTTAAGCATGTGTTTAAAGTAAGTGGGAGTAACCACTACTTGCAGTTAAATGAGTCGTGCATGTGCTTGCAAGCTGGTGGCTTATTTACCCAGCTCAAAAATGTTTACTGTAAATCTGGGGTCATATTTTACATCAGTTCTTTATCTCCAGAAATATTATTCCTCCAAAGTTCAATGCAAAGTGCCACATAGCATGCTGAAATCCTTGGTTTCAATATTTAAGGAAAAAAAAATCAGAAACAGTGCAGTAATAAAGGATGTAACGATAAGCTCACATACAAGTAATCAAACTTTTTACAAAAACTCAGGAAGAAAAAAAATGGAGCAAAAGCCTTTGAAAGGCTTGTACAATTATTTCCAGCCCAACTACTGGTTAAAACTGATGTTCTTCTACCAGAACATGCAGCTGTGTTCTTGCCAACATTAGTGTTAAACTTGTCAAAAGTGAGATCAAAACTTTAAAAGATATATGTCAGTGGTAGGCAGGCTTATCATTTTCTGCAGACTTCTATAAAAATATTTCCAATTTCTATAGTACTGATTTGGCCTTTTCAATTACAGGATCATGAAAAAAACATTTCACACTAGAATGGAATTTAAATTTATAAAATTCCTTTAAATTTAAAATGGGAGGGTAAACTAAAATGTCCAGGTTGATTAAAATTAAAATGCTTTCCAAAGGCAAAATTAAAAAAAAAAAAAAAAAGNGGGGGGGAGTTCAGAGTCAGAGTAGGGATTTTCTGTGGAAAAAAGTAGAAAATCATCAACCAATTTACAGGTGACTTTGTTTGCAGCCCCTGCCATCTTTGCATTTCAAAAAGCAAAGTCCAAATTATCCTTGTTCTCCAGCAGTGGATCTGACATCTTCTGCACCAGGACTGACTGATGATGAACCATGTCGCTAACACAGTGCCTTTTGTTGCGATAAATGGCTCGTGGCAGGGATGCTGGCTGAGATGACGGATCCCCTTGCATCCTATACAACAGGAAGACTGGTACAAAGCTTTTGAAGTTGCCTGTGAATGGAATCGTTACGAAAATGGGTAAAGTAAAATGTTTAGAGACGGTCAGAGAAATGAAAGAATGATCACAAAGCACATCTGGTTAGAGACTTTTTAAAAATAATGTCCTCAAAAAAGATTAAGTTGCCTTTGTCGAAATATTGTATGTATTATACATTTATATACACATCTGGGACAAATACATTTTACTCTAATGGAGGTGAGTAGTCTAGTTAAGGTCAACAGTTCCTTTAACCAAGTGTGATGAGGAGGAAGTTTGCTTTTAATTTGGAGAATAGCAAAAAGATTTCTTCACTTAAGGCCTTTACTTAGAGAAAAATAAGAGAATTTAAAAAAGAAAAATGAACGCAGAGGAAAGAAGTAAAGTTGATATTTCTTTAACTAGGATATCAGAAGTGACTTTTTTTGTCCATTCACAAGTACCAATGTAATTTCCAATAATCTAGACACATACATATATTTACATAAATATGTGTGTGTCATTTTGCTCACAGTTGTCTATATGTACTTTATTACTAGATACTATATTAAGAAGAATATATTATGTTATTTTAATAGAATTATATTTGTAACATCCTACCTATATAATGTTTATTTATATATAAATATTTTAAATAAATCAATCTCACTCCATTCCAGTGAACAGAATAAATAACAGAACAGGTTTTATTTAAAATAAATAAACTGAGATACACTGAGACCAGAGAAAATTACTCTAAGTGTAAGTGGCAGACTGGGGAACTGAACCCAGAAGTGTTAAGTGATGCCAACAGTGATTAGATTGCCTCTGAGAATCAAATAATGAGCAACACTCTTGGGACAGAAATATGGGGAAGGAAACACTCTAAGAAGATGTTCCTCCCTTAGATCTCCTTGCGTGCTTACAATCCTGCTCCCATCAAGCATTTCAGCAGCTCCCGAGTCAGCTCTGCTTAGCCATCTTCAAGAATCTTTAAATTTTACCCTGGTACCTTTTGCTTAAGCTAATTTTGCTGCTCAGCTCCACTGAGATCAAAATGTAGAAGCATGGAAAAAATCACAAGGAAGATCCTTATCAAAACCATAACAAAGAAATTATAGTTCTCTCCCATGGCAACCTGGTCACAGACCTCCTGCCAGGATTCTGTTTCCACTGAGGTCAAACAACTTCTGCCAAATAATTCAGTGGGACAGGACAAGCTAACATTTACATAGGAATAAATGTAAACCATATTTGTTGTAGCAAGTAAACTACAATTTTCAATTTGCTCTTCATTTCTGTCCTGTGCACTATGAGCTGGAAATTTTATTTTATCTTTTGAGAAGCCTATTTTGTGTGGGTATAAAATATGGACCTATGGTCTATGGACCAGTGGAACCTAATGCAAAATATAAAGTTCAGTTGGCCTGGACTCCCTCCATAATTTGGCCAACATTCCTCACATGAAAGAAAGTGCATTAGTTCAGGTGACTGAGGGATTGTTTCACTTTTATGACAGTGCTGTATCTTCCCTATATTGCCTACTTACCTTACCTACCTACCATTTTTCTCTTGGTTGTTTAAGTTAGCAAACATAAGCAATATTAAACAATAAATAATAGTGTTCTATGAATACAGATGTTTCTATGCCTGTTTCATGTGTATAAAACCGAACATTCTTTCCATTCTTAAAAAAAATCTGAAGATAGACATGTTTGCTAAAATTGTTTACTGCTTGCACATAGAATCACACATTTCTTTTGTTTTTAAGATAGCTGAAATAAATATTTTAGGATCTGATCTGGCTTCTGTTGAAATCAATGGGAATTTAATAATATTAGCCTGAGTTTGATCAAATTCCATACGAAGATATTTTTAGTTTGGTGATTATTTTAGAAGCTCTTGTGGGTTTTGGATGTTATCTCAAAATATTTTTCAGCTCCATTTTTCCAGTGGGAAAGTGGTTCTAGGTCAGACCTTTTTCAGTCTAACTATGAAAATGTATACATTGTCACGCCCTACTTTCTGTTTCATCCTACTTTTACTCTTCTAAGGGAAAATGTGATGATGTCTTATTTGAACTCTTCATCTTACTTACGAGCTTTCCTATATGTCATCCTGAACTATCAATAGTTGTTCAAGCAGACACCAATCTACACCAATGAAGACTGCATACGTTACAATCCAATCCCTTTATATTGTATTTTATTTACTGCGCAAACTCAATTATCTGGACTGCTCTATTATAGAATCAGCCCCAAAAGACCAATTTCCCATGTTTTACACATATTTATAGAACTTGAAAACTTCCTGCATGTTATATTATAATACTAATTACCTCAGTGTTTGATTGTTTAAACAAATCACTTACCCTTTGTTGACAGTTAGTATGGCTAATAAACCCATGACTTTATAGCTTTCAGAGGCTCCTTCCCTAAAGTATGCTTAAACATCATAGATGACACATAAGTATATCCAACCTCTCCTCTCCCAGCAGATAGGACTGACTATACGCTTTGAACAGTGACTATATTGACATATGCCTAATCTTTAAAAGAGGCCTCGCTTAACAGGAAAGAGCTTGTGGGTATAATAAACTAATTCTACTCTATTCCCTGTCATATGTCACAGAACACTCACACTTCGGAAACCCAGGTCTTGACCTTTGGTCAACAGCTACCCCAAATTCTGGTTATTCAGACCCCAGCAAATAATGCTCACTAGAAATAAAATCATTGAATTAATCACTGTAATACCCTCTTACAAAAATTATCTGTTCTGCATGCACCTGCATGTTTTTCCCCCCGGTAAAACAAAACAAAAAACAAACAAGCAAAAAAAAATCCACCAAGGTTCAGGAGAGGATCATGTGCAGCTGGGTGTCATTCTAACCTGAAATCATGGATGGGTCAGAATACGTTTCATGGACCAGTAGTTGAAAAGCACCACCTTAGGTGCACACAGTTTAGGGATAACCTCTGAGACTTATTCTGACTTCTTATTGTACTGAACGCAGTGGTGTACACTCAGGCAAACTGACACTATAAGATGCTAATAGTGTAACCATATGCTGCCACACTGTGCTATTCTAGATAGATATTCCCCCCAGCTATTCAACTATGATAGTATCCAATTTTGGCTCACAACTAAATGAGAAATATCTTTAAATCCGTCTTCACTTTGCAATGAATAACGTCATCTAGAGTCAAGATTGGTCCTGCCATATCTGGCAAAATGAAAACACTAGAAAGCAAACTAAGTAGGAACTACCAGGAAAGGAATTCAGAGCACTACTTGTAGTCCAAAGCAGAAGTCTGCTAATCATCTTGGGCTGGGTAGGTCCTCCAATTGCATTCTGTGGCCGCTGTTTGGGAATTGCTCAGGAAGTGTTCTTTAGTACAAGACAAAGCATGCCAACAGCTTGACAGTGTGCAAGATAGCGTTTTGGTGCTACGAAATGTTACAGGCACCATTTAATTTATTAAAACATGTACCCTCCTT
The DNA here is from genome assembly GCA_030449065.1 of Oceanodroma leucorhoa. Classification (NCBI taxonomy): domain Eukaryota; kingdom Metazoa; phylum Chordata; class Aves; order Procellariiformes; genus Oceanodroma; species Oceanodroma leucorhoa. The sequence continues at coordinate 1,786,384 of JASVER010000062.1, forward strand.
TCCTCCTTGCTTTTCCAACAGGAACAGACTTCTCTCCAGTGCCAGGACTGTTGAGCTGTTGTTTCCTGAAGCCCTAGCCTCTCTAATGGGGAAAAACGCAAAATACCAGCCAGCAAAACTGATCTTAGTATGGTAGAATGAGCATTTGTTGCATTGTCTACCACAGGGATAGTCAACTGTATTGGGTCTGGCTGAGATGGAGTTAATTTTCCTCACAGCAGCCCTCATAGTGCTGTGCTTTGTATTGGTAGCTAGAAAGGTGTTGATAACACATCAGTGTTTTGGCTACTGCTGAGCAGTGCTCGCGCAGCATCAAGGCTGTCTCTCCAACATTGCCCCCTCACCAGTAGGCTGGGGGTGGGCAAGATCTTGGGAGGTGACATAGCCAGGACRGCTGACCCAAACTGACCAAAGGGATATTCCATGCCATATGACATCTGCTCAGCAATAAAAGCTAAGAGAAAGGAGGAGGAAGGGGGGCACTCACTATTACGACGTTTGTCTTCCGGAGCAACCGCCATGCGTACTGAAGCCCTATTTCCCGGGAAGTGGCTGGACATCGCCTGCTGATGGGTAGTAGAGAATAAATCTTTTGTTTCCTTTGCTTCCGCACGCAGCCTTTGCTTTTGCTTTATTAAACCGCCTTTATCTTGACCCATGATTTTTTTTTCCATCTTATTTTCTTCCCGCCCTGTCCTGCTGAGGAGGGGCATGATAGAGCAGCTTGGTGGGCACCTAATGTCCAGCCAAGGTCAACGCACCACATCAAGCTGTGATCTTGCATTGCATGCAGCTCTTGGGAATTTATAGGATGACCCACCTAAAGAGTTACACCACGTGATGGGTATCAGGGCATTTTAGTCTCAGATGAATACCTAAAATAAGGACATACATATATGGCTGGCTCCACAGTCCAGTCAAATTCCACTATTAGGTATCTTTTCTTCACTATTCCTCATAAATTTTATCTTACACTGAGGATCCACAAAGAAGAGAAATATGCAATGACTTGCCAAAACCGTTATGACTTTCTAAAAATTTAATGTCTTTCATCCAGACCTTTGATGGGCTTTCCCTTCCTGAATCAGATCAGCAAGATGAAGCATTGTATATTATAATTATAATACAATTTTGTTTTTCATGACTTCACTTTACCACCACATTTATTTCTATGTCAGTACTGACAAGAAGTTCCAGTGAGGAGTAGGATGCCAATGTGCTAAAGCTATGTAGACACATAGGAAGAGACAGCTATCACCCAAAGAACCAACAGTCTAGGGCAAAACTAATCATGGATAGGAAAAATAGACCTAGCAAATTGTCTCAGGACAAGTAACAAGGTCAAAATCAGAACCAGTTTGCAAGATGCCACTGGTTAACTGTATCTCTCAGGAAGAAACTATGGCTGCCAATTCAGACATCCTAGTTATTGCTGTGTAACCTGCAGACTGCTGCCTCATAAAAGTTTTGCTAAAAATTTGCCCCTAGACACTGCATGAAGCGCTCTGAATGGATCTGACGCTTATTGGAGAGAGTGCACCTTCTACTTCATTTACCTCTGAACCAAGAAAGAAGAATATAATTGAACATGCTTCCCTCTTTAGTGCAATTTGTTCATGAACATTGTTGCGCTGAGAGCAAGTGGGCATAAAAAGCACTCCTTCCTCGACCAGGGAAAGAATGTGTGCACATTCTTACACAGCCTGTGTACAGGAAATCATTCACAAACCTTCAAAGGCATTGATGGGGGAAGGGAGGAGGCTGGAATAGCATTCCTTGGGTAAGAGCACATGAAAGTCTGGTCAGATTAGTGTAATATATTACACAAATGTGACACAAAAATGTTCATGGATTACACTTCCTTCGCTGTATCATATTAGCACCTCATCATCCCAGCCTACCACAAACAGATGCTAACAAGATATGAGAAGAGAGCTAGAATACGCTGAGGTTTCTGTCTCACATTAGTAGTGTGCACAATATACTGTGATTCTGCTTGCCAGCATGTGATGCACAAATTACTAATGCATAATCTATGAAAAAAAACAAAACAAAACAAGACATTACCATGAAAAGTGTGTTTACAATGTGCTGCAAAATGAAGACGTGTGCTCTATGTGGGGAAAATCTGTCCCACCTCCTGCAAGGTCACCAAGATACAGAGGAGCGTGTTAAAGCCCCTAACTGGTATTCACTAGAAATGCACTGTTCCCTTGCAGGGAGTTTCTTAAGATACTTTTGAGGAAGTCCTAAGACATTGATTTACTCAAATTGTATTATTTTAGTAGGCTTCATAAATCCAATTTATTTAATTGGATCTTTTCTTTGCAAGTAAAGTTGGCCTTGGTGTTGAATCTGAGGATACAGAAAAGCATCAGTCATGTGCCAGCCCAAGCTCCAGCAAAGTCTCTGGGAGATCTCAACTCAATAGAGTTTCTTCCTCACATTCAGTCCTACAATTCATTAAATATGATGATATTACACATACATAGCAGCCTTATTATACCAGCTAATTACCTTTTGAAGGGCCAGAAGACTATGCAGATGCACATGCTCACATTTGCACAGTAAAATCTACTTTTGACCCATACAGCCTCACTTGCCATGCAGAGACAAAATCAGGGAAAAATGCATGTGCATATTTGAAGATGCCGTTTTTTTCAAGAGCAACAGATGAAATTTGCAGCTTCTGAAAAACAGCCTTCCAGATTGCCATCTCAAGTGCTTTACTGCACATGAATATGTGGGAAATTACTATTATTAATAATAACAATAAAGAATGAAATGCATACTATATAAACTGGGTTAAGCTCTGCGTATCAAAAGTTTATTTTTGTTTTGGTTTAATATATTTACATGGGGGGAATAAATATGGCAGATAAAATCTCTTTGGCTTTCTCTCTCGCAACGGTAATTATGCCAGGCCTTCAGTGCAGTAAGGTTACGATTATACAACCCTGTTTCTGGTTTCCTCTAGACATATGTGCAATATATACATTGCACATAAATTGGCTCAAGCTAATTATTTTTAAATAACATGTATGCTTTTAAAAATAGCAAGCAAAAATGGAACTGCCTAAATCTATTGTGGGTCGTGTTTTGTTTTTCCCCAGGCATTAAAAACCTGTGTCTGATCTTTTCTTGAAAATATTTTTGAGGGGGGCAGGGTAAGGGGAAGATTTCCTCCCTGGTTGAAAACCAGATATACTTTGCCCTGTTCTGTGTTCATCACAGCCACAGCGCTCCGGTTTGAACAGAACCTCGTCTGCTAGAACTCAAATATGAAGTTGTAGCCCAAAAGGATTTTTTTTCTCACTTGGTCATAAATAGGGGGTTATAAGGGATGTTTGGACACAAATCTGTTTTTATTACTGTGGGAAAACTTGCTTGTCAAGCTGCTGAAACATACATTTTCAAAAATTGGTTATTTATAAGGTAAACCATAATACATTATTTCATAATGCATGACAAGGGTGTTGTGAGAGGAAAGCTGTAGCTGTTGGTGGCATCACAGTGACTGAGCATGATGACAGCATTTCAGGTCCCGACAGGTACTTCCTTCAGGGACCTCAAAGACACTGGCACCAGCAAAGTCACCACAATTATGTGGACGTGCTGGGAGAGGTGTAACGCACTGATGACTCAGCACTGCTGGCACCTATCTACTGGAGTCTGAAGCTCCCCGGTGCTTCAAGGAGATGCTGGGCTCTTTCCATTACTTCTGTAATGCCATTACTGAGGTGCATCTGCTTTTTCCTCAGGTAATTTCAGTGTTTATAGCATACTGTAGCAACAAGAGAAGCTCAAAGAGCACACGTTGGCAAAAGAGCAATACACTGAATTACTAGGAACTGATGAGGCCCATGTGATGAAGTTCACACATCTAACCACTTGGGCTGAGAAGCTTCCCCACAATCGGAGAGCAGGAGAGTGATGGGTGGTGGTGGTGGAAGAGAAGCCGCCAGAAATCCTGATTTCCAGTTCTCTGTCCAATCCCAGAGGTCCAAACACTTCGCACACTCCTTTTTGTAACTGGTTCCTATTTCACAGTTAATATATTTTAAAAAAATAAAAAGAGGAAAAAATGGATACATTTATGGTATTTAATTGAATGACATGAACATTAAACAAAAAATGAGAGGGTTCATCACCATGATTCAGACTTCATTCTCTCTCTCACCCAAAAAAGGCAGTGAACAAGGAGCCCAAGGCATGCTGCCAAGTGTGTTCACTCTTAAAGGCTTTTTCCTACGGAGAGTTGGATGGGAGGAGTCTTAGTTTTCCTCACATGTTATTTGTTTATTTGACTATCCTTGGTTGACATTGTGTCAGCTGGTTAATGAATGAATCTGGTTTTATGGCTTTTGCACATGTGCCTAGAGGTCACCCTAGGCATATTTTCACAAATTAGAAAAATAAATTAATTAATTAAACTTATTTTCTACTGGGAACCTGCACACCTGAAATAACAACTATTTTCTCCAACGTATTTAGTTGTGCTCTGCCAGGAGGCATTTCTTCCCCCCTTCTTGGCTGAAAAACTGTACTAGCCAGTAGTTTGCAATCAGGCGCTGTTGAGTAGTAAGGACTTTATAAGCTCTCATATACACAGATAGCCACAAGTTACCAGCTACTTCCAAACAACACCTTGTAATTCTCTAACTAAATTAGGCCTTTTTTTCTTCTTGCATTATGCATGGATTTTGCAGGTAATGTTTATCTGCCTGAATTCAGGCCACCTGTGCAGGTGCAGAAGGAAAGACGCTCACCTCCCACACAGAGTTTCTCCTGCCTTGCTCCCTCCACACTTAAGGCCGATTGATGGGGCCAGGTGGATGGGTAACAGTGGCTATTGGTGAAAGCTTTGGAGATTTTATTTATTTGGAGAGGATTAAAGCCCTATCTCCCAGGTTTATTTTTATTTCAAAAAAATCCCCAGTCCTAATCAACCTGCTTATGGAGATAAATGTGAAAAAAAAAAGTAATGAACACATATTTACTACAAATCAGAAACCATTTTCATCTTTTTCCTTTGCTAAAATTTTCTAAGACTCTCCTCTTGGCCTTTCTGCTGTTTGGCTACATCATTCTCAGAGAATTGTGCCCAAGATGATAATGCAGCAAAAACCTTTCTCATGAAGTAAGGTAACACCTCCTTTGACTTATATATGATATTCCTGTCAGAATATATTTTCTCAGGACAACCTCATATTGATTTTGTATAACCCTCTGGTCACTTTTTACAGAAAACTGTATCAGAAATTTGCATAATGTATAATAAAGCCAATTTTATATCTTGTTTTCTACATAATTTCTAAAGGAACCCCATTATTTTTAAAACTGAGACTTTTGTATATACTCTGTGTATGCTCAGCTGCATCCTGGGTGAAAGAACACAATGAGAAACTTCCTCCTTGCTCCCTCTTTTTTTTTTCTTTAAGATCCTAATTTGTCTTTTGTGTTCTTCCTGAGAGATTTAAAATCACAATGCTTTCTCCAAACATGTAGGTCAGTTTGGCAGGGAAGAGAATCCATAGCACATTCCTGAGGTGAACAATCATCCAGGATGAAACAGGAATCCCAGTACCAAGGAAGCATGATTCAGGAAAATGCATTGTCCTAAACATCAGGTCTGCTCGTTAAAAAAATTCAAAATATAGCTTTGAAAAATTTCAGGTGTTCTGTAACCTTATATAATCTGATATTGCTGTATAAAGCAATTTATGAAAAAGAAAAGTTGCATACAAACACAAGTTAAAATAGTAATCTTTCTTATAGATGGAGAGAAGCTAACTAAGGCGGTTTTTTGCCTACTTTTCAAATTTTCTGGAAACATTTATTATGATTTTTAGCACTATATTTATTTAGTCTCTCTCTGAATAATTGTTCAACAAGGAGATTTTATGAAGCTATAGATTAGATCCAGATGAAAAATTGCATTTCCTTAATGTTGATGATTGTTTTGTAAAATTTTCTTAAAAGTGTACTCCTGTGTGATATTTCGTTCTTCCTTCCTTCCTTTCAAAATACTTTAGAAAATCTGTAAGTATATTTGTTATTACCAAGGGACTTTTATGATTAATACACATTATTCATATTCCCTAAACACAGATTTGACTAATATGGTCTATACTCGCTGCCATCACACTTATAAATGTACATTAAATGAATGCAATTTAAAAGAAAAATATTCCCAATCTTTTCAATAAAAGAGTGAATAACTGACAACAACTGCAATATTTGGTACATTTCACCTCTTTCTCTAAATGCAGAGTTTCTGTAGTTTATGTTTTTGGCAGTTCTGCTAAGTAATTTTCATAAATTTTGTTTGATCCATGACATAGTATTATTCATTTGTACTGTGGCATATCTGAACAATGTCATTAGTGATTATTGGACTGTTACATGACGCTACTTTTGTCCTGTCACTACATAACTCTTGAGCTCACAGAAAGGAAATTCACTTTCCATTGTATTGAAACATGTTAGCTTTTCTTTTTTTTCTTTTCATGAGCAAACTAGACTGTACAAATGTTCACATAAAGCCAAGGCAATAGCAGGATAAAAGCAGATTAAGACAATTCATTTGAAAATCAAAGCAACGCTCACAGAAATATGTTGGCAGGATTCACCCAGCTCTATTTCAGAGTTGTTTAAGCACTATATAGAGCAGAAGAGGAACAGGAGTAATGGTTTCTCCTGGAATCAGTTCAATCAATTAATCTGTCTCCTTTTTTCCCTCGCTCATTTAATTACCACTGCGAAAAAGCAGGGGGAATTAAGTCACAAAATAACCATTCAGATAACATGATGGATCTAATTGAAGCCTTTGTAAGTGATCGGATCCTGGGGTAAGGCTGAAACAGCCTCATCCCACCCAGTTGTGTGCTGGCAGGGTGCACTGCACCGGCTGCTGACTTTGGACGAGAGTTTCTGCACAAAGACCAAATTTTCCTGCCTACGTGGCTAAAACCAGACCTCTCACGCAGCCGGCGAAACTTGACAGCAGTGGCTGTGGCCGGGTCTCCTGCAAAGGAAGGGGCACCACCGTGTGGGGAGGGCGGCCATGGCCAAGGAGGCCTCTCTGGCACCGCTGCGCTCTGGGTTGCCCCTCTCGGGGCCAGAGGGGAACCTGTGGGCCCACCCACACCCAGAGGGTGCTTCCCTGCTGAAAACACACACTTCGTCCCTGTTTCTCATTCCCTTTTTTTCAACGCTGAGCGTTCCCCGTCCCGCTTGGCAGCAGGCCTCGGGTCCCCACTCCCGCAGGAGGCGGGAGGTGCTCTCCTCTTCACAGGCACCCCCATGCCGGCCTCCCTCAGGACGGGCTTGTTTTCGGACCAGAACCACTGCCCTCTGAGGATCCTTCGGCACTGCTCTCCCAACCGCCCTCGCTGGGCCAGGGGCAAGGGAAAGAGAGGTGCCATGCGTGGACATGGGCCCGCCCTGAGCAGCAGGGCAGGGCGGGCCCCACAGCCCCACGTGTGGCTCTCCCAACGCCATCCTTCTCCCCTTTCACCGTGTGCAGCAACCCGCTCTGCCTTTGGTTTTGGTTCCCCCCCCTCAACAGGTGAGACTCAAGGGTGTTATTAAACTCGTGACTCCCAACACAGCGCAGGCCTCCGGACCCAACTCGCACAAGCGGTGCGTGCTGCAAGAGGCTGGGGGCGAAACTCCTGCACCCCAGCCACGGGGCTGGGCCAGGGCAGCCGTCTGCCAGGGGCAACACCGGGGCAATGCCGAGGCAATAGCAGGAGCAATACTAGGGGAAGAGGAGCCTGACGTGCTTTCCCCCACCTCCCGCCCTGCAGCAGCGCAGCTGCAAGCCACACCGCTGATTTCCTTCCCGGCTGCTGCCCCGTGACAGAACTTCGGCATTAATTAGAGTCTTGTCCTTTCTCCTCCCCCATTATATTTTGGTGCGAAGAGGATGTAGGTGAAGCGAGTAAAGCCTCTCCAGCCTGGGCGGAGGAGGGAGCGGAGGCAAGGCGGTTAACGGGTGGATCCCCCGGCAGAGGGCATCCAGCCCACGCCGATCCGATCCGGGCCGGGCCGGGGCAGGGCGCGCTCCTCTTCGGCCGCCTTACCGCCGGTACCGGGCCGCCTATACCGCTGCCTGACCCAGGATCTGCGGGGGTGGACAAGGCTATATATATTTTGTGTTAATATCAAAAGACTTTAGTCAGAGGTTCTTTGTTGTTCTTGGGGCTTTTTTTCAAGCCTAGGTACCAACGCCCCCTGCATAATCAATTTCCTGAAATTCTTCAAGACTTCGTAAGCCACAACAATGAAAATCATAACCAGCAAGCGTTTTAATTTCCTTATTGTGTTATTTAAGCAATAAGACATGACAAGCTTTGTGTTATGCTGGGATATCGCCATGCCTCGGGTGAGTTGTGTTAGGCAGGAGGCCGAAAATCGAGAGCCAAAGCCACCTGAAAAGAGGGGCTGTCCTGGGACGCCGTGCATTTTTTAACATTAGTCTGTGGACCTGTATGAATAGGCTCAGGAAAAAATGAAAGAATTAAGGAAGAAACGCCAAAAGATAAATATTATCTGTCTCTTCATTACACCATAAGCAAAAAAAGCACGTCTCTTACTTAACCTTCATTTAATATTTCCCCCTACAGGCTTCAAAGTGAAAAATAAGTATTATAAGTTAATTAAAATTAATCAATTCTCTAATATCCTAATTTCACTATTTTTTAAAATCCTACAATTTCATAAAACCTCCCCAAATTTCTAAACTAAACATATGTAAAATAGAATTAAAATTGTTTAAATCTTAGTTTTCAACTTCATCTAACTAAAATTCTGGGCTTTTTCTGTTTTTCACTGAAAAAATGTGGTTTTCAAAAATAAAACTTTCCTCTTGTCCTTGCTACAGAATATTTTACTTAGAAAAAGGATGTTGTTTCATGTTTCTTCTATCAGCTATTTTATTATATTTCTTATTGCCTGCTTTCTTTCTTTGGTCACCTGATGGTTAGCAATGTGTATCATCTATTTGTCTCTGAAACATTCCACCTGGTTAAATTGCTAAAGTAACAGTAAAATCAGTTAAATTTCCTGGAAGAGAAACCAAAGGAGTTGTTCCTGTTTGTATCAGCAGAGGTGTGGGGAGTTTCCCTGCACAGCGAGCACATTCTACGGGAGGGATCCTCTTCTTAGGCAGAGTTCACTTTTAAAACCCACCTTTGAAGACGGCAGCACATCGCACAAGTTACACAAGATGCTGTTAACACCAGGGCAAGAGAATCCTTGACAAAAAAACCCAGTCGAATCATGAGTATTTTGCAAAGCTGCGCCTCAATCCCAGTCACTCGGACTCAAGCCTTAACAGATGCAACTCACACAAAGTTCCACATGTGTGGAAGTGTTTGCAAAATAAGGTGCTTGACTTCTGCAATTTTTTTTCAACTATTAGCTTTAAACTCAAATGCTTTAGGAAAAGAGAGACAGAAGTTAGGAGTATGGCACTTAATCGCCAAAACACTCACTGATTTCAGTGAGTTGGATGTACAAAATCCTCTGAATGAAGCCCCGCTAGAAAAAGCCAGACACAGATGCAAAGTATGGGGGGAGAGAGATGGATGGGAAAAGGAACCCCATAGAGACAAAAGAGGGCAAAGGGAGGCAAAGGAAAAGAAACATACACAGGGAGAAGAGAGAAACAGGAAAAAGAGGTGGGAGGCAAAACCAGCCCAACAAGGTGATTTACCAGATGGAAGCTAAGAGTGTCATTAAGTGTATAAATATGGCTGGCTTTTTTTCCTAGAAATGTAAAAGAAGAGTTGGAAAAAGTCAGAAAGAAGAATTGTTTTTGGAAAAGTTTGATTACATATCACCTATTCAATGAAGTATCATTAAAAACAAAAGTCACCACAAAAACAAGAAGCCACAGTGATATCTAGTAATTTAAAGGCACCCAAAGCCAAAGGCTTGGTCTAGTTATGCCCATCTAGTTGATGGGCATAACCTTGATGTTTCAGTGAAAACCCACTGATCATCCATGTGATGAAGTGGAGAAGAAAAACAAGTAATTCAGTCTCATAGGGCAGCATCAGGATAAGGTCCGTCTCCCTTACAACAGCTGGACATCAACTTGTGAGGGTGTTTCGGTGCTATTTGTAGAGAAATCCAAGGACCCTTTAATTTTAGATAATTTGTCTCAGCATGCAGGAATAAGGAATTATTTCCGTTCTGTTGGAGTCAAAATAACATGAAGAACTGTATTGGAGGCCATCCTGACAGCTATTTATGTTAGTCAAAGACAAAGTACACTACGTACTTTTAATTATAGTTGTGCCATTCTCACTGTGATAGATAAAATTGTCTCAGCACTTCCATTACAAAACCCTATTTTTAGGGGTTTATAACTCAGCTGTTAAATTTTACTTTAGGCTGAAACTTGGCATGCAAAGCCTCAGCCTGCAAGCATTATTTTTTTTTCATAAATATGAAAAAAAATACTTTTGGTCACTTTTATTTTATAGGAAAGCACATTTTAACACTCAGTCATTTCTAACTCTGAAAAAGTTTCATTATTTGAATTTTACAGGCTTGTCCATTATATGTCATGCTGCATTTTTAAAAATAACGTTGCTTTTATTCATGTTGGCAAATTGGCTACTGTCCATAAGCAGTAACTATTTTTAATCATGTTTTTAAGCATATATCCATATTTATATTGTTATGATCCATGCTCTGGACTCTGTAAGGAATAGTAAATGACAGGCCATGCAGGCTTGAGCACAGAGAAAGAACCGCAACAGCTGTTAGTTTGCAACAACCACACAACTTGGAGTGTAGTCTTCAACTCATTAGCATAATTAATTTTTAATAATGACAGCATTCATTTGTTGCCTGAAAAGTAGAGTGTAGGGCCTTCTCCCACAAGTCCTTACTTAGACAGAGCTCGCTTTGTCTAAGTCAATTTTATCCTATCAGCAGAAAAGGGCTCACGTCCTTCACTGGTGACTTGTGAACAAAACTGTGCTCTCTCGCTGTTTGTGGTTATGCCCTGGCGCCTGCACAACTGACCCATAGGGAACAGAGATTCTGGTGGATCTGAGGGATCCCTCCCTCAGCCCTGCTTGTTTTACAACATAGACCAACAGGGAGATGCTTATGGTAACTCAAAATGACCCATAGAGGGAGATTCTATGATTCTCTGTTTCTGTGATTCTTCCAGCCTCAACCTACTAAGTGAATTATAAATCATATCCTTTGACAAGGTTATTCTCCTTCAAAAACACCCTACATGACCAAGGAAGTAAGAATTTTAAATAGATTATATGGCTTACCTTCGGTGGTGTCTCTACGTACTTTTAAAACAATTAGCTAAAATATTTCTAGTCTGTCATAAAAACTGAAGGATGTATTCTAACCTGTAAACCACAGAATATTTGCTAGCAGATTTATACTGCTTTCACTCAAGTCCATTGATAAGATTAAGATCTGGATGACATTCTAGGCTACAATCATGACATGTCTTTAGAAAGCAGCATATGTGAGTGCAGAATTTGTCCTGCTCTGCTAAGTAAAAACGAATAAACTTTTAAAAACCACCTGATGTAAGTTCATGTCTGGTCAGCGGCACTGATTCCATTCATGTCCTGCCCTTGCCTCTCTTATTTTAATTTGGCTGAATGGCTATTGCCTGTCTCTCAAGAGATGCAGTGAAAAAAAAATGAAATGAAGACCCACCGAATAACAATATGTGTACAGACTTGTAAACATGATCAGCTTGATCTCTGAGTGTCTATCAAGTCAGAGCTCACACAGACTTCAGAGGGGTTCTAGCTTTGTGGCTGCCTGAGAATCTGGTCCTTTGATTGAGCACCGAACCGCAGCAATCCTTTCCTACCGAAAGCTAATACATCTCCATTCTGACTGACCACTTTTTGCTTTTACTCATCACAGCAGTATGACTAAACCTGTGCAATTTGTGGCTTGCAGTCTCGACATCGCTTTAAAAAGTATTTTGAACTGATCCTTTTACATTCTAGCAAAGCAATTATGCTGTGTGCCCAATACCTTTCAAAGAGAACGACACAACCCTCTTGACAAAGGCCATCCCCATTTCACCGTTTTTTCAGAAGCTGACAAACACGGATCTGCAGGAATCCAGGGAAGCACAAACTCTTCCACTCTTTAACCCACTGTAATCCATACTAGGGAGGGAAACATCAATAAACTCACAAGAGCCCCTAGTACTAACAGTGTAAACTGGAACCTCCCTGGATGCTGCAACGGGCAGGCAAGAACAGGTGACCAGGTAATGAGTCCTGGCACTCACGGGCAGCGCATCGGCTCAGAGCGTTACATCCCGCTTCTAAATAGTGTTACCACTACCACCAAAAGGAAAAGCAAAATGGAGCCCGGTTTTATTACCGAGAAGGCGCTCTCCCTCTCCGCTGCAGACAGGAAGGGGTGGGGTCTGGTTATTGTTGGAGATTTTTCCCCCCTCTTTCTCCGGGTCTTTAATCCCAGACTTGGCTTGTTGCGCTTCAAATTGAAATATCCTGAACAGATGTAAAAACACATGTGAGCCACTGCTCACAAGCTGTGCAAAGCTTTGTTTCATCTGCTGATGATGTGAGCCTAAAGGAGATCTTTTTAAAATTTCATCACTATTCAAAAGGATAATTAATACGTACCCCCAGGCTTTGATTATGCTATACCCAGTGTGTACTGCTGGTACAAAAATAATGAGGCTCTCATCAGGCCGAATGAATACTTGCAGCAAACATTCAGTTTCCATAAGAAATTTAAGATTCAGCGGCAGTACCATGTAGGTGGCTTAATCTAATTTTAATTTGTAACACAATACAATAGATAAGATCATTTGTTTGTAACCAGCACAGGCATTTTGTTTACATGAAACCCCAGTCAGCATTCAGCAGATGGTCTTTTTAAAGGCTTAATTGAAGTTTTCTAATCTAACCTTTTTTCCCTCCATTACGAAGGGGAAAATAAGACACACACACACAAAAAAAAAAAAGAAAAAGAAAAAAAAAAAGAAGGGAACTACAAGGAAGCAGAAAAATAGCTCTAAAACCGTTTTGCAGGGAAAGCACGGAAGAGCATTTCTGTCTGCTGTCAGATGCAGGTTCAGTCAGAGCCCAGAAGACGCTGAGGTCGGAGTTTTTAAGCGGCTCCGGAGGTGTAAGGATAGGGTCTTTTGCTCCCACCTTTGTTGCTAGTGTGAAGGTCGGTCCTGCCCCTGCCACGGCAGCCGTTCTGCCTCCGCCAGGCTCCTGAAATTAGCTACCTGGGCCTTTCCACAGATCAGGCATCTCCTCACGCCTGCCTTCTCAGAGGCTCATTATTAGATTAAAATTTCTGTGTACTTTCAGCGTTCAGCTGTTCTTGTTTCAGTCTCCTTCTGGTCTGTCCCTGCTGCCCTCGATATTACCACGTTGACCACAATAAACACTTTTCTCCTCGCTGGCTCCAGGCTGCCTCTGGCAGCCTTCCAGTGATATGCACTGGAATACAACCTTTCCCAAACATTTAAATCCTCCTCACATAGTGTGTATTCAAGGAGTTTGGCTCATTGGGATTTCTAACAAAAAAATCAAGTGAGGCATTTATTTTCCTTTTCACAGGCCATAGGGAGCACACAAAGGGCAGATGCCAGGCTTTGGGTCCTTTGGGAGCGATGTGCTACCAGAGCGCTGGTGCAGAGGAGCCGCCGCGCTCCCCCGGCGTTGCTGGTGCGGTGGCCGCGCTGGCATGGCAGTGAGCTCAGCAGGGCAGGCACCGCAGGCAGGGAAACTCCCTCACTGCCTCTGTTGATCCAGTCTCACTACCACCACCTCTGCAATAGGGATGCTGTGAATGCCCCCATGGCCCAGTTCCAGAGCTTTACTCACTGAGTTATAGAAGAGGTAAGAAACTATATCATATAATAAAGAGAAACAAGTTTTACTCATAGTAAATGACTTGAGAACAGTGGCTTTGGGCTTTTTTTAAACAGAGAACTAATCACCACTGAGGAATAAACAAGCATTGCATGCTTGCAACATCATCGTAAAAAATGGTGTGGTTTGGATTGCTACCTGGTGGTTCGCAACCATAGGGGCAGAAATCAGAGGGCAATCAAAATAGAAATGAACTAAAACCGGTAATTCCTCTGGCCTAGTTTTCCTTAGGTACGACCCATGCCTACACAGCTGTCCATGGAGAGAGATGCATTCATTTCCTTGTGCACCAAGCCAAAAGGAGATGAGCCATCTTCAACTCAAAAGGCATAACACTGTGTAAGAACAATGAAGGGGCCAAGCTAATAACACTCCACATTATAATGACATAATGACCATCAGTGTAAGTGGAGGACTGTACATGGAGTGATTTATATGCTGAAAGAAAACAAATATCAGTGTTAGGATAAAAATATCCTCCAAGGGGCCCACAGGCCAGCTGGGCTTACAAGGTCAGGTTCAGCATTGCATTCATGCAGCTATGTGGTTTTTGGCAGGAACCGTTTAAGTCCTGCTGACTCAGAATCCACCACATGGAGGGGAGACTAACAGATGTGCCCACACAAAATTTGGAAAACCTCATAGGTTCTCACAGAAACAAAAAACCTCATGGGCTATCCATCTATATTCTAAATCAATGTTGTTCTAAGTCCATATTCTTTTCCTGCAGAGAATGGGATTGCTGAGGAAATGCTATTATTGTCAAGGTAAAAATGGGCTGTTCATTCAGGAAAAAGGCACAAATGTCAGCAGCATTCATGCCTAGAAGCTGACACCATCATTAATTGCTTAGTGGGGCTGCACCATGGAATCACCTCACTCTCAGTGCAACAGTGTTAATTTATGGTGGATTAGATCTTGTCCATGCTTCACCATGGCCATAAAAGCTTCTTCTCCAGAATACACCTGTAACACCTGAAATGATGGAAAGTATCCCTTTAGCTGTCAGCCATGTCTGAGCTGACTTTATATCCTCTTGTTAGGCAGCCCTTACAAATTAGAGATTATCATACAGACTCCAACACATCTCATTCCAGGAGAGAGCGGTGACAAACATTAGCACAGATAGGATGCCATGGGTTACGGGTGCAGCAGAAGGATGAATAGAGACATTGAGAGATACACAATAATTGCAATGATTTCCAGTTATATAAATGGAAGCCTCTGTACACAAGGTGATTTAGAAGAAGAAAAATTAATACCAGTTTAGGATTAAGATTTCTCCCAAGGAGAACATAAACTAGGGAGCATTTCTTGAACTGCTTTTCTGAAATGAAACACAGCAGAACCCATTAACCACAAAATATATAACCTGATGGGGCTTTTTCCTAACACTACAATTTTGATATGCTGTAAGGGCATTCAGATAGCGACCTTGATGTAAGATGTTCTATTCAAGAAAAAAGAAAATATCTTCAGATATAAGGTTTCACTCTGTTAATTTCATCATATTTCATCAATTTAACCTTCAAAGACTTTTGGCTGTGCAATACTTTGATACTATAATGTTCACTTTAAACCTCATATTTTCAAGGTAGTGTGCAGGGTTTTATCCTCATCTTAGCGAGTTACATAATTCAACCTCTGTGTAAGTTATTTGAAAGCACAGGTACAAACCTAATGCTTACTGTTCCTGTAATTCTACAGGAATGTGAAAAATAAAGGTATGGAATGCAAATGTTTATTGACTGTAAAATGTACATCAGAGATAACCAGTGCCACATTGCTTTCCACTAGCAGACTAGAGAGGAGGAGCACGCGAAGCACGGAAGTGGGCTTCTACATTTGTTTGTATAATATAGCCCCCAAAATAAGCGTCTTCTGAGTGGTGGGAGTACAGAGGTAGCCCCAACAAAATTAGGAGTGCAGGTGAGAGGCCATTGCCTTTTCCAAACCAGCCATCAAAATGGAGCACTGTCACAAAATAATTCCATGGCAACACTCTGATATAACTTCAGGGAGCATAGTTTCTCCTCTTCTCTTTTTTCATGTGTCTTAAACCCACAGTTTAAGACAAATTACCTGGACTTCAAACTGGTGTCGCTCCTGTTAGCCTTTTGCATCTCTGGCTAGGCAGCACCCCTCCAGAACAGCTGGAGGCACACAGTTCCTTTGAAGATACTCATTTAAGGGCCTTATTCTGTGAAAATATCGGGCCTACAGGTTAAATCTGTCTGACACATCAAAGAGGCATGTCACTCTAGTTGTTTTATACAAACCATTGGATGCATGATCAGAACAACTCAGCTGTGTAGTGTTTCTTGTAGTATAAAGAACAGAAGCCATTCATAATTCCAAATCCCTTGTGAAGTACCATATCCGATAACTAAGAAGGAGTAGTTCATAACCAGTTGGAAAATACATAAGAAAGTATGTCAGACATTGTCTCCATTGGTTGTGCACGTATTGCACATATGTCTCTAGATTTAGATTGAAAATCATATTCCTTAGATAATATATCCTTCTGGTTAAAGGACATTGTCTCTTTTAGGACTGGTTTAATAAGGGACTGTGGCTTTTTGCATGTGCAAGATTCATTTAATATAACTTTCTTGGCTGTGAATCTTAGAAAAGTTGGCATTTTTACAAAGCTGCTTTCCCCCAGTTGAATCTGAATGCAAACCCGTTGCCAGGCTGGGATTCTGTAACTTGGCATCTATTCACATTGATTTGCTGGTAGACCTGCACTGAAGTTATAACATGTAATGTCCAAACTCTTAGAAAAGCGGAAATGTATTCCCCTGTGACCAAATCGAGATATAATTGTCACATGAGCTAAAGAATCACCCTGCAGTATCTGAGGAATTCTGGCCTACTAAGCCATTGAACCTAGTCAGTTCCTCGCAAGTCATTCAGCATTTTACATGAACTTGTCCAAATCAGAAGAACATAGAACCAGGGAGTTATTTGTAAGATGGAGGTTTCCACAGGTCACTTCATTGCAGAATGTTTGTCTCCAAACTAGCATGTCTAGCAATTAGTTACTCTAAATGCCTAATTCAGATCCAAATACCCTGGTACCACTGCCACTGAGAACATGACTGATCTGCTAAGGGACTACAAGTGATGTGACACTATCTATCAGCACCATGCAATGTAAATTCAATAACCAGGTTTGCATTCAGAATGCACTGGAAATAAAAACCTGATAAAGGTCAGAGCTGAAATGCCCTGGAAACAGAAAGCCGTGAAAAAATACTCCAAACTACCTAGGGACAGGAAAAAATGAAAGACCTCCATGTGGCTTGTAGGTGGGGAATAAGACCACAGCTGAGTACAGATACTTTCCAGTTGATGATGAAACAGTCCCCCAGATCTGAATATTCTTTTGTTCTTTCTATTAAAAGTGTGGGATGGACAAGCGAGCTTTAATGTGCACGCAAACCAGGCATGGGAAGAGCTGCAAACCAAGCCTGCACAGAAGAGTTACAGATTTGCTGCATTTCCAGTGCTGTGAGGTTATACAAGAGGACATCCTTCCTGTCTCTACAGGATCCACACACCATCTCTTTTTGCTGAGCCCCAAGGGACGCTCTGCATGAGCCAGCTTGGGATCAGCACAAATGAGGTTGCATAGCAGAAAATTACAATGGCTGGTTTGTTTGGTTTTTTTTTTTTCCCCTAACACTTAACAGCTAAATACCCTTGTCTTGTTAGTATTATCTTGATAATGAACAAATTGTACCGTTCTTATTTTGCACAATATTGTTCTTTTTAATGACCATTGCTTTATATGCACATGAAGATGCTGAAACACCTACTACAAGACTTTCCATAAGCTAAAACTCATTAGAGCCACCACTGGCCCCACAGCCACCCTTGGGCCACTTTCAGGCTGCAAGAGCCACAGTTCTGCCATTCTGGAGACCCTAACACACAAGAATCTGAAAGGGACAACCTTGGTGAGGCCAGAGTCATGAAACAGAGACTGTTTTTTCCTGCTAGTGCACATATATATGGAGAGTAAAAGACAGGGTCGAGCTTGGTCTGGAGTTTGCAGAAACACTGATAGATACCAAAGATAATATAGGGGCTCCCTGATGGAGCATGACTCTGAAGCAGTCTTCTAAATACCATACTATCCACTTAGTCACTGTCCTGTGCTTCTCCCTGAACCAGCACCAGCAGACTTATGTGAATACACTGGTTGTGATGCAGAAATAAAAATGTTTATATGTCGGTCAGTAGACTTTGAAAGGTCACATAAATAATCAACGGGCACTAGGAAAGACAACTGTAAAGGCAGTATCGGAGACTGATACTCTAAATCACACTCCAGGTGTCTGGTCTACTTGCTAAAATGCTGTGTGACAGGGACTTTGGCAATCATAATACCTGGCATTAGGCATACTTTAGTGAGGATCAGAACACGACACACACAACTGTGCAGCTAACATCGCAGGGCACAACTGCAGCTGGGAATAAATGTCTGCAGCAGAAGGTAGGCAGTGGCGATTGCCTCTTGCAAAAGCACAAGCTTGACTGGAAGTCAGAAGTTAGTCTTCTGGACCTCTAGCATGTCTTCTCCCACTCTCTTTGCTGTGTAACTCAGCAATCTAACTTCAGGACAGCAGTCATCAGAATGTACTTACCATAATGAACAAAACACACAAACAGAGGTTTCTGTCAGGAAAAAAAAAAATCTAAAGAGATTTTTCTACTTGAAGGAAAGCATTCAAATCACCTCACAGTGCATGCTATTTGGTCCCTTTGAGTGAAGACAGATATGGTTTCAGGCTTGACATTCAGATACCCATTCTGCAGTTGATCTCATTTGTTTCTTCCAAACAAAAGAACATTTTCAGTCCTCTCCCTCCTTTACCCCCACACATTCTTCTACTAAAGTAAATGATCAAATCCAAATCCCGGGTTAATGAGTGCCAATCATAGCTTCAGCCCCTTTTTCAGGCTTGGCAACAAGTTCCCCGAGCCTTAGCAAACAATTATCATTCAGCTACTGTAGAAATTGATTCTTGGGTTGACGAGAGCAGTCCTCCCTCGGCTGGTAAGGTCCTGCCATGGGAAGCAATTACTGCAAGATGCCAGCTGACAGACTCATTCCGTGGAAAGTCAGGTTGTCTTGATCCTCAGGCACTCTCTAGGCAAATTGTATCCTTACACTCATCTCAAACCTCTTACGAACTGTTGGCTTCTATCAGGAAAAATGGATTGTTCCCTTTGTTTCTGTGGCATTTGATAGAATAAAACTGGACATCCTGCCTGCACAATAAGGAGATTTAATTTTAAAATTCTCACACCAAAATGCTGCAGTATGATAAAGAAAAAGAGAATCATAAAGCAATGAAGATTGCTACTTGCCCAGGGAACAGTCATACAGCGCAGCTAGTATGACATCTTTTGTATATAAAAAGACCCAAATTCCATTAGCAGTGGCCTGTCTCTACTGATCATAATTTTCTTTTCCCCCTAATTTTCAAATGGTTTGTAGTAACACTTTCACATCACTTTGTCTGACATCTTTTGTTTATTAGTTTGGGGGTTTTTTTAATCCTTGATATTCCAAGGTGGTATCTGGGGAAAAGCAAAGATTTTCTGCATAATTAGCTTTTGTGACAACATCTGAACAGTGATTGAGATTTTGCCAAACACTGATGAGACAGAGACACATAGCCAGTATCAGCTAACAAAAGAAGGTAGCATTTAAAGTCAGCTGAAAACAATTAGACTCGATATCTATCATTAGATGATTGAGATGTAGGACCAGTTAAATAAACGAATAGTAAACTATGCAATCCACTTCAAATACTGTCAGTGAGAAAGAACACTCTTTTTCATAAATTCATAAAATACCTCTTGCTCCAGCATATTTGTTGTTGGTTGTGCCAGAAGTTCATGGAGGCTTACCCCTGACTTTAAAGACTGCAAAGCCTAAAGACACCAAGATATATCAAGAAAGATAATAGGAAGAAAAAACAAGATTTAAGGACTTCTTAACCTCACCTAGATTCTAAGTTTTACCCTAAGGTACTTGGAAAAGTGCTGGAAGCAGCACAGGTGATATGAGCCTTTGAGGAGATAAAGACAAGTATACTGTAAATGGGCATTTGCAGTCACAGATGCCTGAGAAAAGAGGGAACCCATGATGGCCAATTTAAAAAGTGTTTTGGCTGAGAAGTGCCACATCTGCAAAGAGTGTCTATAATGTCTCCAGAAAGTCAAAATAGTTCACTTTTAGAGTAATAGCAGTTAATGTTGCTACTATTGCTATAACTATTAATCCATGAGTTCCGCTGA
Organism: Oceanodroma leucorhoa; assembly: GCA_030449065.1. Classification (NCBI taxonomy): domain Eukaryota; kingdom Metazoa; phylum Chordata; class Aves; order Procellariiformes; genus Oceanodroma; species Oceanodroma leucorhoa. Next base: position 1,806,627 of record JASVER010000062.1, read on the forward strand.
AATTCTTAGGACCTGAGAAGATTTTAAAAATATATTTCATGACCAAATCTCTATCTTTGTAGCATCCACTGTGCTTAATAGAGCTAAGCAGGTTTAAAAAAGCTGAGAGTCGGGCTAGGCTCTTTCTCAAATTCTGATGAAACATTTGTCAGGATTCGTCCTAATTAATTTTCAGTCTTTTTATACTTTTTATTCCCCTTGAAAAAACCTTTTACAATATATTTTCACCTTTTCTTTTTGCATTAACTGCATTCCAGATTCACTGAGTGCTGAGTACACCCTTAGAAATCCTTTTAACCTGGCTGGTAAGTTAAAACTCTCTAAATCTCACATGCCCACAGGGTTTCCCACCTTAATTAATTAATCACCCCCTCCTTGTCCTTTTAACTGGGTCATGAATTAATTTAAAAAGTTAATTATGCAATTCTTTCCTCTCCCTTTACTTATGCCTTTCATCCCTGTGTCCATTGGCTATAAACAATGTGAAATACAGCCATATAAGCAGGGATGGATGTTGTAAGCTTTGGACTGCTGGGAAAAGAGCAAAAACCAAACATATCTCATCCCTATTTTCCCCTTCTTCCTTTTTTGTTCTACTTTCCATAGCAGGCTTTTGTAGGCTTTGTGAAGAGCAATAAATACCACCGATCACTTTAGCAATAAAAAACTTTGGGTTTTTTTTTTTTTTTTTTAAAGAGGGAAAAAAGAAGTAACTGTAGGTGTAAGTAGGCCTCTGAGGAAGTGAGACCACCAGGTGGGGAAAAAAAAAAAATGAAACAAAAGTGGGAAATGGCTTTGTTATTCCCTTCAGCTGATGTACTCACCACATTATTTGGAGTGTAAAAGGGGTTACAGAAAAGAACTGACTCCTTCATATAGTATATGTAGGCACAGAACATACCTCTTCTGGTGTGTTTATTTCTAGGCATATAGAAACAAGGAATATAACAGTCTACAAAGGCTTTTCATACCCTCCATGAGTGATGTGTAGAACAAAAAAACCTGTTGGATTTTTTTTTTATCATCTCTAAAAAAATCCACTCTGAATTTTAACTATCAATGGACCTAAAGAAAAGGTGTACCCATAATATGATCTTTGTCATTGCCCAAAAGATGAAAATGATCTGTGAGACTCTCAGCCTCCCAAAGCTTCACAAATACGTCCTTAACGATGTGCCTTCAAACAGAAACACATTGAATTATACTGAGCAATAACTGCAGTAACTTTTCAAGAATGTAACACTGGACAGTACTTCTTAGGTCAGGATGTTCAAGGCTAACTATTATGATCAGCCAACAAAATAACATGACGCGCTGTCCAGTATTAATTCTAGTTAGTATAATCAGAAAGTTTTACCATCCAGTCCCATATGGGGTCTCAGTGTGTTTTACCAACTTATCTAGGTAAGGTGCAGAAAACCCCCTAGGACTTAGTTAATGATAATGTTTCCTCTTTGACAAGTGAGGGAGCTGAGACACAGAAAAACATACCTATTGAGACTATGGTGCAGACAGGAATAGGATCCGACATCTGAATCCCTGTCCACAGCTGTAGCCACCAGATACGCTGCAGAATGTTTCTTTTTAGCATTACTGTTTGAGAGATTAATATTTCATACAATCATCAAGACAAAGGACAAAGGTTGCCATAAGGCTGCAATATTCTGTACAGGAAGTAGTATCTACACAAAGAACACTTGCATCAAATCTAACATGCACAGCAGGGACCATTTATCTTGGCATATTGCCCATTAAAGCCATAGCTTGCTTTTTCTTTTTCTCCTTCTTCTGGACTAAGTGACAAATTTCAAACAGTAAGAACATGGTAACTTTGTAAGCAGATAACAGGAAATATGACTATGAATGAACCTGCTCTGAGGATTAGCTGAGGTGAATGCCCATTGAAAATGCATAAAGGTTTCAGAAGTTACTCATGTCAGTAAGGGGACGCTGCATATTCATTAAGGTATCACAAGGAGCTCATTTCATATTAATGGAGAGGTCATACATCCTTCCAGAGGAATTCCATTGCAGAGCTGCACAAATCAACGTGCTATTATTTTAAGTGTTACCAATTTAAACCTCTCCAAATTCACAGAGCAGCCTGAATTTGCAAAATGATTTAGCCACTAGGAAAAATGTTAGTGACTTTTTTTCATCTAGAGAAGGTATAACAGAAATGTAGTAAGTGTCTTTATATATGGAAACTCAATTGAAACTGCACATTAGGTATTCCCTTTTGGTGCTCAGGAAAGCTTTAAACATTATGTAATATATATATGTATATATGGTATCAGTGTTCTGAGGCTACTTTATTTAACTGCAGTACAGGAGTTTGAAAGTTTGGACTTTTTTACAAAGTTCACTTTTCTAATCCTTTTAACGTTTACACAAGCTCCATTGCACTTGCATAATAGAAACAGCCAAAAGCTTCACAGATATATACCATATCTAGCTTTATAGCTTAATATTTTTATAATTAGAAGCAGAGAATTACTCAGAACATACAAATTTGCGCCTAGGTGATACATAATTTCTTGCCCTTGTTTTTGAATGTTGGGATAATAAAGCAGTGCTGGCTACAACACAGATCTAAATCTTTCTCCTCTTTGCAGGTTAAAAGTACCTCAGTGTTGTATGTTACAAAATGTATTATCAATGGAGCTAATTGGAAACTATCCAGGCAGAATACATGCCATAAGAAAATGGCACTTCACTGAACCAGCAGTGCTTTGCATTTGAGGAAGAGCCCGGACGTCGCTCCTGGTAACAGTGCACATGTTCCCACAGGTGGACATATGCTTGTGTCCACGTTTGCCAGGGCAGCGAACTCTTGTGGTCCCACGCATCCTCATGGATCTGTGGTTGTGAAAGGGCTGCTGGCTTTCTGAACACAAATTTCAGGTTTTCAAAAAGTCAGGCTGGCTGTCTCCCCAGAGGAGTTTTTACACCCTAGCCATGCCGTCCTGCTGCACAGTGGCCCTGCTTCGTAGCACATCAGCATGGCTGGGCACTAGCGTAGGCATAGCCAAACTAGCTTTAACCTCGAGGGAGGGAAGAGCATTGCTATACCTGTAAGAGTCTAGAAGCCAACACACACGACAGCCAAGGAGTGGTTTGTCTGTTGGTCTCAGTTTGCTGCAGTCCTRCCTGAACTGCTATTGAGGCAGACTCGGTTGTGATTATACTGCAGCGTGAAGGCTCCAGCTGCCCTGGGTTTCAGGTACACAGGGAGCCGGATGTTTTGGAAGACCAGATGCCTAGTAAGGAAGGGAGGAAACAGAGGCACATGAAGGGAATTGTCCCAAGCCTAAATCCTACAAGCCTGGCAGCTGCCAAGGAAAGTGCCATGAGCATGTCAGTGCCTCGCAGCCTTCTGCTGAGGAGCAGTTGTGAAGCTGACTAGAGTCAAGTCAGTACTTCTCTTAATAGCTTTCAGTGGAGGGAAAGGTAAAAGTGAGGAATGCTCTTAATTTAAAAAGCAATGGTCACATGAGTTTCCTCCATGAAATTTTTCAGAATTTCCATTTTGTGATGTGTTCTGAATAATTGGAAATTGTGCTAAATGAGAAACAAAACCAAAGTTGTCCCTGCCAAAATTTCCTGTGAAAGGTAAAATTTCATGTTTCAGCCAGCTGCAATTTCAAGTAGGTGTTCTTGAGTAAAGAAACATTTGCAACACATTTTTATATAAGAGGGAAAAAAATAGTCATGGGTTAGTGATGGAATCTGAAGTCTGCCAGGATGCTTCGGGTATGATCCTGTCCAAGACAATTCTTCAGACATCGTTAATTGTATGCAGTGGTTCCTCAGATTTGGTCTGTTTTGACTTTTACTCCATTCTCTCATCCCTTTTCCATGCTGGCCCCCCTGCTTCTCATCCTCTCTCTCCTTCCATTCTGTCTTCTGGGTTTTGCAGCTTGGTGGGAAATGAGACCCTCCCACACAATGGTTATACAGTTAGGAATATATTTGAATACACATTTAGGAAACATAGTCTGTGTTGTGCTGTTATGATACCCAATTCAAATTGTTTAGATTAATGACAGCTACATGCCTAGTTTATTACTGTAATTATTGTGATAATTTAGAGGAGATAAATTGAAATCTATTAGAATTTAATGTAAAAAGCTGTAATTAGTCTGCTTTGGAGAGGGGAGAAAGCCAATGCACATAACTGAAAATCCATTAAGCCAATTATAATGTTACTAAGACAGAAAATATGCAGCCATCTAAAATACACCCATGACTTTAGCATAACTGTACCCTAAGCATACAAGCCCATGTGTCAGATTCCTTCATTAATTTAATAAACACATCAAGGCAAAAAAAMCGAGAGAATTCCTTAATCATCATAATCAATGCACATAGTTCACACTGAGAGTTAGGGTGGGGAGATAGGGGAGAACAAAATTTTGTTGCCATTGAGCAATTATCATGTAAATAAAAAAGCAGCAAAAGCATTGGAAGGGGTTTACAGGAGAGGAGGGTACACTGCTAATCATAGGCATAGGCTTTCTGAGCTATTCCCAGAAGTGCTAAAAGCTGTCCTGGTGCAATTAAAATAATAATAAAAATAATAAAAAAAGAGAAGACAGCAATTGCTATCACCTATTTACTGTCAAATTAATTCAGCTGCTCCTGAGATGCCATCTGTATCAGGAGAGTGAGGGTGTCACTAGCTTTATGATCCATCAGGAGAAGTGAGAGCACTGTTCTGTTTGATGGCTCTGATAATGGAAAGAAGCTAAGCAATTGCAACAGATACATCATAGATTTTCTCATAATTACCTGACCTGTTACACTGTGTCACTCTGCCGCCAAACACACTGTTTTTATGTCAGAAGCTGTATGGGCATTCTTTACTTTGATCATTCCGTATTCTGCAGATGTCAGCATTACTGTATTTTAATTGACTCTGGGGTAGCATTAAAAAGCACCTTCTATTTCGGTTGTTTAGACCTGATGAGACTGACAACCTGGCATTTATGAACATTAGGCCTTCACGGTAACTGTGTCAGGAACTGTGTTTTTCCTAAATCCCCTAGGTATGAATAGCAAAATGATGTTAGTAAACCTGTTTAAAAAAAGGTGTCTATGCAAAGAGAACCTCTGACATTCTTTAGCCATAAAGATGGCAAACCTTTTCATTAAATTAGACTCTGGAGTCAAAAGTGCATGTTGTATCCCAGTGTGCAATTAGGAATTGACTGGTATGTTGAAACAGGGCTAGAGGTGGTGAGGACTGAAGCTGTGGGTAAAAGTGTTGGTAACGTCAAAACAAGAATTTCTTGACAACTTCCATATTCCCAGCATGCCCCATTTGCCAGGATCATCTTTTCCTCCTCCTGTAGGAAGAGACAGCTAGCTTTTTCACTACTTAGTTTCTTGCAGCATTGAGAGTAATCCTCAAAAATGACAGATAAAATGGTAGAAATTTTACAGGTTGCTGTAGTGGAACTACTTTTTTTTTCTTTCTAAGAAATATTCTTGGTTGAGTAAAAATAAACTAGACTGCATGTGAATTGTCCATATTTCCCACTGGGCTTTACCCAACATTTTTTTCCTAAGAAATCCACAAACTCTACAGGTACCACCAAGATGTTGAGCTTGCTGCTTGACTCACTGTCAATAGCTACCAATAATTGCAAGAGAAGTGGAAATCTAACTCAGAGCCTCAGAGTTCAGTCCTTGCCTCCTTCACCGGTGCTGCTTTAATAAATGTTGAACAACAGATTGTGAAACAACTCTTGCTTCACCGTTAACATACAAGGACAGCATGCCTTTCCCCTACCACTCCCATGGGCAAGGATGTTCCCCTCGTTCCTCCTCAGGTTCCAATGAACCTGGTTGGAAATTATGCTTAGTGTTAAGGTCCTTCCACTCAGATACCAATAGACCTGGGTGGCTGTTCCTCTTCAAGTCCCAGCAGTATCACTCTATTACCCCCTTGTTGATAAATTAAACTATGTCAGAATACTTATGAACTGGGGTAAACACATCTGCCTTCAGACATTAAAAAGTTATCGTGTTGTGTGTATGTTGATAGATGGGTCATGTGTAACACCAAGTGGTATTATGAGGCACCTAATTAGTACATTTATTTTGAGTGTTTGTAAAAAAAAGTTCTCCGTCAAGTCAATGGAGCGACATAAGTGCTTGTAAGGGAGAGATCCCAGTTCAGCTAATGTATACGCTTTAGCAGGATTACCCTCCAGAAATCTTCAGAAGCACTCACCATTTTCCATTAAGCTTAGGCCCTTCTTTCAGGTGGATGTACTCACTAGGGTCCTAAAATGAATCTGCAAACTAGAAGTCTAAAGTAGTCATTTAGGCATCTAAGTAAGTCTCCACTGCAACTTTCCCATAGCTAGCTCTTATGCATATCAAGACCACAGTGGATTCTGCTTTTGGCATTTGCTTTATAGGTAGGTTTTGAGATGGCATTTATAAACTACTGGTATGTCAGTGAACACTCCCAGCTGGTCTAGAGGGCTGACTTTGACATAGCAACAAGGAAGGTGTCAGTATCAAACAAGTAACACCCTCTAAAWTTCGCAAAGAATCAAAACTCTATTTGCATTATATATCTGTAATTGTATTTTTGGTTCATTGTTGTAAAATCAACCAAGACCAGTTCTGTGACCTAGAGATCAGAACAAGCAAACAACAAAAGACAAGCTCTCTGTTCAGTACTATAGTAACAAAGGGTATTCCCATCCCACTCTGTAAAAGTAGGGAGGCTGCTTTACAATTAGGGTGAAGCTGTAAGTGGGGTGATCTACCCGTCCTGCAGCCCACAGTTTGAAAAGAATGATAGAAATTTGAAACATCCTCACATAAGAGCCACAGAAATGTTTAAAGACTACATAAAACGTTCACTGTAAGAAGCAAACAGCAAGAAGGAGAGTTTTTAAAAAATAAAACTGAGAGATAGATAGTTTGATTTCAAGGTATAAGAACTTCTACAGGAAAAATATAGCAGCTCCTGTCAGACTCAACAGTCTTACAAATACAGGTCTTACAACAACCACGGGCTGGAATTTGAAGACAAAAATATTATAGCATGTTTTTTTAACAGTAGGTGTGATTAACCACCAGAGCAACCCAAAGAAATTATGAATAGTGCATCTTTTGCTTCCTAAAAAGCAGCTTTTTGATTTGTGAATTACTGTATTTAACTCATGTTTATCTGTGCAGCAGTGTAGGTGCTTGGCTAATTCTTTCTGGCCTTAAACTCTGACTTTTCTCCTTCTCTCCTGCCCACTCCCAACGCCCATGCTACACAGCATGTGAGGAAATCTTGGTGGAATTGTTCACTAGGCTCTCCCTCAGGCTCACAGAAACCTAACTGAGCATCCTGGAGCTCCTGCAGATGAAAATGTTCCTTGCCCTATAAGACTCATTCAAACCCTTGAGTTTAAAAACAAAAGAGAGCATATTTCAGGGAACATATTTCAGTTCACAGTCAGTTACAATATTTCACATAAAATATATAAGAATGTCTGGACTAGGTCAGACCATCTAGTTATATAACCTGTCTCTAGAAGTGAATGTTATCAGCTATCTGGGGAAGATAACGAAAATCAGAATGTATGTAATGATGCTTCCTCGCCGCTATGGACTTCCAGAAAACAGCTGACTGAAGCTTGAGATCTTCCTGAGCCAGAACTGGTATTTTTGCACTGCAAAGCCTTGCACAAACTTTTTTCTTCCGCAGCTGTTTGGAACCCATGTATGTTTTCACACTATTTTCCACACTATCTGTGGCAACAAACTACACATTTAGCAAACTACCCATTTGTTTCTTTTGAACAGCTCAGCAGCTTATTGATGCCCCTTATTTCATGTATTGGAGGAGACAGGGAACAACTGCTTCAAATAAACTTTCCTTTCAGAATTTTTTGGATCTCTGTCATTCCTTGACTTGTGCCTTTTTCCAGATCTAGATATTGTTTGGATACATAGTATCTAGACCCTTTCCTTGCCAAAAAAGGACATCCTTGAGGTTTTCCTAGTGCTTTATCTGGTAGAAAGAGAGCTTTCAATGGTGGTAAGGCTTTCCCACAGATCCTATGGGGAACTATTTTGAGTTCTGGCAGAGCTCATCCCAAGGAGCTGTTGTACATGACAGAAAGGGAAAGCAGAGATGTTGCTGCAATCCTGCTGATGACTTTCTATTATTGGTTACCCTGAATTATGAGAGGATGAATACCGTTAGAAGAAACCAAGACTGTGTGATCAAATGAGGCTCTGCCAATTGTTTAATTTCCATCACGATAGAGCCAATGTCTTTTATATACAGTATTTGCAGAACTTCTCACAGATATTTAGATTAATTCCTATACTATTTTTGGATATCGTAGTCTTAACAAACTGATCCAGGGTTTCTTGGTGGTTTGTGGTTTTTTTCATTGTTTTTTCCCCACCAGAGAAAATTGTAATGTACCTTTCTCAGTTCCTTCCCACAACATCTTAAAAGCAATACTAGCAGGATATGAACAAATGCAATACACAGAAAAAGCATATACTGTAGTATTGCAATGGCTCTGCCCATAAATTAATAGAAGATTTTGCCACCTAGGACTGCCAACTCCAAGATCTTAAAGCAGGCATGCAAAGTTAATTGAGAACAATTCTGAGAGAAAGATGGATCTCAAGGTATTTGAAGCCCTGAGGTAACCAGCTGGCCTGAAAATCTAGTGGGAGGGGAAAAGTAATTAGATGTTCCAAGCAAATTGCCCCAGACTTATTGATATTGATTTAAAATCCAGATAATCCTCTATATGATTTCCAAAGGAACTGAGTAACTCTCTTATTTTAAGAAAATATGATAAAGCAGCGCTAGTCACTGGTTGTATCTACTGCACACACCCATCCACTGTAATACCTTCCTCTGGCAAAATGATCCAGCCAGCTTCACAGAGACAATGGGGGTTTCTCCTTCTTTTCAGTAGAAGGCAGGCAGGCCTGTAGTAAATTTCCCATTACAGTTATGYAAGTTTCAGCAAAACTGAGAAACAAAATAACTTCTTGTTCTTGTCTGCCACTGATAGAGAAAGCATCCTAAATGTATGCCACATCATTATTGAAATCTTTCAGCTGATCCATGTTATATTTCTACTTATTGACCTTCTTAAGCAACTTTCCACAGTACAGGACAAAACATCAAAGGCAAATGAATCTCACCAAAACCTTAACATTTTTATTTTGAAAGGGGTAATAGATGTTCTGAGGAAAACAAATCCCATCTGCTTAATGTCCTTTTGGCAATGACAATCTTGAGGCATTTGTTTGACTAGTCCCTAAGTTTTAAAGCACTCTGAAATGATGACTGCTGCTCTATGGAGTGGCTAGGTGCATCAGGAATCACATGAACAGATCGATCCTGAGGTTCTCCCTGTCCCTGCCAAAGGCYAGTACCAGGGTCTTCAAGGTTCTCATCCAAAACTGTTGTTACTAATGATGATAACCAAATATTCTTGTTAAGAGTATGCACATCTAGTTACATTTTTGAAATAGTTACAAAGAACAGCTAAGGCAGAGAATTACACGGCCTAATTGAATAATGTATAGAAAAGCATTCCGTTTCATTGGTTTTTAATTGCACACCTTTCCAGTTCATTGTGCCTACCTTTAAGGGGCAAGGTCACCAGCAGTGCCTACTCTGGACTGCTTGTTACTCTCTTTTCCTTCTTCTGGGGACAGCAGTAGCACCAAAACACGGCTTGAGAGGAAATGACAGCTTGTAAGGGGCAGCCCACAGGCATCAGGGGTGATGTCTGCTGCGGTGACAGACCTATTGACAACCCGTCTACTAGAAGTATCCTTTGTTTTAAGAGCATTTCAAGCTGAGTATTTCCTATATGGGGCTACCAATCTATAGCACTTGGTATTGCGGAAGCGGTTCACTCACGTGTGTACTTTCTTTGGCATCATTTAATTGTTCTGCAGCTGCAGTATACAGCAGATGAGCAACAGCACCATGTATGACACTTCTGGGAGACAGGGGAGGTACGGGAAGCTATGGAACAAGGAAAYGATGCTTAGAAAAATGGCAAAGATCTCTATATAATTTTCCATTTTTGTGGTTGGCTGCCCCTATTGGATCCCATAGTGTCTCAGCACTCTCCATTCAGTGTAATTATTTTTGAAAAACCTTCCTTTAATGATTTGCCTGGCAATATTTTACAGAAAAAGTTTTTCCTTGCATCATTCTGAAAGTATACTTTTATTCCTGGGGGGAGGGAGGGGGAGAAGTGATTTACCTACATGCTTACACTGAATCATAATCTTAAGAGTTTTCCTGAGTATATGATCTACTCATGATCTCCACAACCGCTAGCAAATTGATCCATGACATTTCTCATTTCTTTTTATTCCTTTGTAATTCAGCAACATTTGTATTTTCACTGCAGCTTTATACTGTAGTGTCCCTTCAGGTGGGAACACCTCCTTCCTCCTCATTTTGCTTTCATACATTATATAACAGACACAGACTGTCACTGAAACTCTCTCAACTCTTTTAAGTTTCCCTGTGAGGGAGAGATGCAACTCAACTCATGAGTGACTTTATTGTATTACAGTACTTTGATTTTCCCATCTTAAGTCTAGTGACTGTCAATGTGAACAGGTCAAATCCAGAAATTATTTTCCCGTAGATCAACAATGGGATCTATGAACTCCCATGTGGTGCTGGAGATCAAAGCAGATTACAAATGATAGCATTTGTATGAATGTTTTGCTTTCAAAAAACCCATAAGACATTTGGAAATGTCTGCTGTGCGAGGCATGCAAGAACGGTATCATGGAGGACGTTGATAACTCTGTTCCACAGAGTTAGCACAGTTGTAGCTAAAGTGGAATGGAGAAATTTTACAAAGAAGATTTAAAATATTATCATCTACCAAATAAGAGGTAGGCAAATTACTCAATAAAATTGGATTGAAAACACAATTATGAACAGATTTCTGGCTGTAAATCCCAGAGAATTTATCAGAATTGAAAAAAAACCCATGTGACAATCTACCTTCGATTTAGAGCCAGCAATCACTGAGGTCAAGGGGAAAACTCTTGACAGGCTTCAATAGAGAACCTGGATGTTAGTCTGCAAGAGAAAAAATTCCTCACCTGACTTCTGTATAGTGTGGGTCATATAAAAGTGATTGAGAAATCCAGTCCCCATACCATTTCAGTGGCAATGTTACAGAGAACACTGCCAGTTATTGAGTCACTGACCTAATTTAGACCTAAGGTATTACCGGAGAATTAGAGGATAATAAATACTAGAAGTGATGAAGGAAGAAGCGAAGTTTTGAGCCAACAAGTCACTCTTTTTAGGGAATCTGGAAAACATATTGCTCTGTCTGGCAAAGAGCAGGCAATTAGCACTGCTCATATCTCAGTAAAAGTGGGGGCTTAGCAAGCTTATTTACCCACTGCACTGGCAGAGCCTAAAGGATTACTCAGATAGATGGATGTGGGTCAGATGAATACATCAACCAGACTGAAACCTTCTAGCCAATATGAATGGAAAACCAAGGTTCAGCCACAGATCTGTGTCAGTGAAGAGGGATGGCCCATGAGACTCAGACATTTATATGGGAGGCTGTTCTGCTGCTGAGAGCTCACCGGGGTCTGGTGTTTCACACAGGTGCTTTCCCCGTTCTGCCCCACAAGCGCTCGCACTCAGCTCGACTCCACRTCCGGGGCACAGCCCCGCAGGCAGCGGGGAGGCAGCCGGCCTGGGGCTGGCTGGCGGAGATTCTTTGCCAAGAGAGAAAGGAAAACATTTCAAGAGAAATTGCTCTCCAGGAAGTGCGTCAAAGTTCAGGACCTAATGATAGGTTACTAAGGTGCCGTTTGTTGGTCTTGTTGGCATCCCTTGCCACCGTGCCATGGATCACACACTCTCACGTCAATGCACGAGAACAGAGCACAGTGAAATCTTGACCAATCCAATGACCACTTCTGCTTGTGCTACCCTGCAAATATTTATACCTTTTTTTTTCTTTTCCAAGCTTTTTTGTGTGTTACCTCCAGAGAGCAGGAGAAGTAGCAGACATCTTCCAAGGAAAAGACTAGCAGGCCTGCTAAAAATATCACATTGGATAAGAGAGGAAGCCCCCGAACTGCCTCTCAGAGGCATGCTGGGGAGGAGGGCTGCGGGCGGGCGCTGGCACCCAGGGAGTGACGGGGCATGGCGGGAGGGGAGAGCACGAGGCAAGGATGCGCCTACCCCTGACTCCTGCTCTCTGAAAGCTTTGAGGGCCTTCTCACCTGGGGCGCTTTCCAGAGCTGTGCAGTACACGTATTTGGACGCACAAGGTTTTCTGATACCAGAGAAGGCTATTGGACTTCTTTAATGAAGATGAGTATCTGCATTCTCAGGGAACGTACGGACATGGCTTGTACATCCCTAGTAATATTATAGCTACTGAGCATCTGGAGATTTTGTTTTGCTTTTCAGAAAGAACTCTTCAACTAAGCAATTGAATAGGCCTTTACTTGACAGGATTTTTCCTCTGCTAGAATAATGTAAATGTTCCGTTTTTATTGAAACAATAAAAATACATACAGGTTTGCTAATTGTTTCAGTAAGAATAGTAGACTGAATAAATGGGAGGAAGTGAGGAGGGAAACATGGAGGGCAGAAGTATGTATTCTTACTAAATAAAAGATTCTTATTAGGATTAAAAATAAAAATATAGAAGCACGTGTTCACCAGAATGAAGCCACGTAACAATGTATAAACCAACCGCAGAAATGAGAATCAAGGAAGACGCGATGCAGTTGTTAGTGCTCATCTCAGAGAGAGAAATAGATAGAACAATACAGAAGTAATATGTGCTTTTGTATTAAGAAAGGATAATATGCTGCAAAGGAGAGAGTTATGTTAGCAGAAATACATCTGAAGATGGTGAGAAAGTCATGAAACAGAGTGGTGTTTGGCAATGGCCACTCATCTGAATGACTAYGTTCCCTGTAAAAGAAGTTCGCCCTTTTCTCTATTTTATTTACTGTGTGTTCACAGCCCTGCTAACGGCCCGTGTGGGAACACTTCTGTGTATATTTGATACTCACAAATTTTGGTTGATGAAAGATTGCARAATTAGACCATGGGCCAAAATCTTGGCTCTGCTGAAGCCAAATGCAAAAATATCCTAGCTTCTGGCTAATCTACTTACTGCCTCAACTACACATATATTACAAGTCCTAATCCTTTGCCAAACTGCTTTAAAAATGACTTTTCTCTGACTGAACAAGTAAGAAAAAAATTATCCTGAATGTAATATTAATATTTGAAATCCATCTTTTTTCTGCTCACTTCTCAACTTTAAGTGCCCATACATATTTATTCTTTAACCAAAGGTGTAAAACACATCAAGAAGCCTGCTTCCTGTGATCTGGTAGGTTATATCATCTGCTAAAATATGTAAATATATTAACGAGATCTTCTTGAAAATAAAATAATCTAATTTTATCATATATGCTCCTCAGTAGTATGAGTAAAGAAAAGTAATGTACGCGATTAAAGCAGTGAGAGTTCATTCTGCAGCTGAGTGAGGTACCGATGCAATTTCCCTGTGAAATCTGGAACACTTGGTATATGTAACCGAGATTTATGAATGACAGGCACGACCAAAGTCTGTCATGTGCTCCTCTTCCATTATAGCCACTGAATGGCTATGTGATGGAGCATCAAAGCCCTTCAAATGTATGCTTTTCTTGGCTGTTCTCAGGTTAGGCTCTGTGTGGATTCAACTCTGATGATAAACCCTTCAAACTGCACAGGCATTTTGATCACAGAAAAGCAAAATACCGTCTATGAATCTAAACTGCAGTGAACTAGATCCTCCATAATGTTAGTGAACTAGGTAAGTGTTTCAAAGGCTGTCTAACTCTACTTCAACATCAATTGCCAAACCCCAAGAAGTTTTTACACAGGAACAGAGAGCAAATATTTTAAACTCCCCTCCCCCCTTTTTTCTTTTTTTTTTTCCTCACAAAGGCATGCTAGAATGCCCATTTTTTAATAATAAGGAATGAGTACTCCCAATTGAAGCTCTGCTTTCAATCAAGGCCACAGGCTAAAAACCTAAAAGACAATGGTAGCAGGAGCCTCCTGGGATCTTGGACTGCTGCATTATTCCATCTCCTATAAGCAAGCCTAAGACGTAACAAGAGTTAAAAAGGCTGTGTCAGGAATATCAACTCTGACATTTCTCTTTGTAACTAATTTTGTACAGTTATGTTACTGAACTCCACACAAGCAATTCATTTATACCTTGGAAAAGGAGGGAAGGAAAAACAAACATCATGTGTAACATTAATGTAGGAGGCAGCAAATTTTGTATCAACAATTCTGCTATAGTATATGGGGATAGTTGTGTTTTAATGTTTTATAGGAAACTTGCATAAGTAAATCTTTAAAAACTACACATGCTACTGTACAGGTATAGATCTATTTGTCTAGCTTCAGCTTTTCTCTAAGGGCTATTTCCACAGTATTTAAGTGCCTTACAACAAATTAGATTATATTCAGACAAACACAGAATCATTTGCTTCCTCCTCTGTAGGGCTTTCTTGCATGCACGTGTATGTACACACATATCAGAACATACACACAATACATACATAGAACTGCATATATTTTTATAATTTTTAATGAGGAAGGTTATTAAGATTTTATGTCCCAACATCCTTAAGCTGACAATTTTTATGTAAATTGAATAACACAAAAAGGTCTATACATTTGTATTTTGACCATTGCTGTATCTGTGCCTGTAGATTGATACATTTATGAAAATCATTTCAGGATCTAGATTAATTTAATTAGTTGTTTAAACTCAGTCCCTGTTTATTTTCCAATATTTGTCAAACACTGGCTTAAACACTGCTTGAACAGAAAGGTGCTGGACAGAAGCTGCCTGGTGAGACCCGGTGCAGGAGCCACCCTGTCACACCTTTGACTCTGTGCATGCAGCTGGCATCACACAGATGCTTGGAGACACGGCGAATGTCCTAGCCCCGCTTCCATCTGCTGTAAAAAACACCCAGGCACAAAGGGGAGCTCAGTTAAGCCTGGTGAAATTGCTGCTGTGCCCTCCAGATGCCAGAGAAAATGTACAAAAGGCAGTAAG
Source organism: Oceanodroma leucorhoa (assembly GCA_030449065.1). Lineage (NCBI taxonomy): Eukaryota > Metazoa > Chordata > Aves > Procellariiformes > Oceanodroma > Oceanodroma leucorhoa. The sequence goes on from JASVER010000062.1 coordinate 1,821,770, forward strand.
AAAGCTGCCCACGGACCCTTTGTTTTCACACCATCATAGCTAAGCTGTGCGGCCTTATTTAATAGGCCTGACAGCATAACCTACGTGGCACAGCTTTTTCGACCAGTTCTGAGCATTGATTTTACTTTATTTATTCGGCGCTTGAGCTATCAAAGGGAAAAAGTGCCCGTGGCAAGCTAGGTTGCAGTAACAATCTGCGCATTTTAAACTGCCTGCATCTACTTAGTTACTATAACTACTCCCAACTGCATGATTAAATACAAATGGTGTTTCCATATATTAACTGCAAGCTTCTTTCCAATATATGCTGAACATGATACTTAAAACAGGATTCTCAAATGGAATAACATTTATGGGAGTAATTTCCCAAATGTGTATGATTATCACTTGCAAGGATGTATACGCCAGTTAAAATCCACAGTATGATGAGAAATCATTTCCAATCTGCTAAGAATGGAAACAGAGAATTAAAATTCTGCTTCTCCACAAAGAAGTCTCTCATATAAATCATCTACCTGTTTGTCACTCAGACATTAATATAGCGCTCAGGTTTGTACATTTTGTGTGCTATTTAAGTGTAAACATTACCTATTTTACTATATCAATACTGTCTTTGGAAATTATATTGTTTTAAATAGAGGATTTAGCATTTGAAATTACCTTCAATCCCTGTTCTATTTTTTATAAAAATGAACTAAACTTTAATCAATGAACTGCTGACCCTTTATGGAGTGGTTGTGTTAATGCATTTTGAACAGAAGAACAAGCAAGCCAGCGAGGTGAATAAAAAATGGGATAAAATTAAGAATGGTAGGTCACTCCAAATCAACCAGTTATCTCCCTCTTCTAAGAACACTGGCTTCGTAAGCAAGGGAAATTTGATAGCTCTGTTTAATCTGAACTTTCATAACTCATTTGATAGGGCATGTGTAAATGGTTAGCAAAACAAGGCAAGCAACAGAAAGCTATCATCCAAAAGGTGGAGAGGGAAGAGGAAGGGGCAATGTGAAGTATGGGACTTATTCCAGTCTGAGCTCTAAAACTGATTTCTGAGTGAGCTACCAACCTCACTCAAAATTGCCTGCTTTCGACCCCAGTTTATATCATGAGTTTTTATATGGTTTATTCATTGTCTGTTTAATCACAGAATGAGCAGGATGTGAGAGACACTGGCATGAGAGAGACAAACATACTGTCAGGACGTGGAAAGAGACATGTTTCCAGTAAAGGGAGGGAAGAACTGATGCCTTTGCACATGACATTGTGATTAGCTTAATCTGAAGTAACATGTAATTCACCCCCACATTCAAAAAGACAGACTTACACAGGAGCAGGTGCAGTAGGGGCTCTGAGGATGATGAGGGGAGCAGGTGTCAGATCAAAACCATCAGTGGTCTGAAGGAGGACCTGCCTGTAGTCAACTTCTTCAGCCAGCTCTGATAACTAGGCACTGCTGAAGGCTGTCACTGAAATCTCCTCCCTCATTGTGGTTTAGGAATATTATCCATTGACTTCGGTGCCTATGATCCACTCCTGGGATGCAGAGAACTGAGGATATCTCCCCATATTTGTTCTTTTGGGAAGGGGGATTGCTGGTCTTCAAAACCACTAGTCAGATTTAGGTACCTCTGAGGGGTTTCCATGGCAGAGACCTACAACCTGCCACTAGGATATTCAGGATGACAGTACTTTCCATGCATCCTATTCAGAAAAGTGCTGGAGATAACTTGAAGCAAAAAACAAATAAAGTGGGGATGTGTCTTTCATGTCAATGCTAGTGCACTAACATTGAAGAGACAGTGTATCTGTTTCCAAGACCTTATTCCAGCACAAAAAAAAATAAATTACCCCCTCTATACCATTGAAATAAGGAAAAAATGCTGGTGCTTGAAATTCCTTGCCCCTGTGTATGGCACAGAGGACTGAAGGTAGTACTGATTTCTGCTTCCAGGMTGCACTTACAAGGCAGAGCTGTGGAGAATTGCAACTTTCCTGTCTTCTGGCAGATACTATTGATCTCACCATCTACTGTTACTTCTTTTAGTCAACAGTGAACAAGTGTATCTCAATGCATCCCATGCAAATGCAGCCACCTGCATATGACTCATCAACTGAGAGGATTGTTCAGTCAAAGCAAATAATGTAGTGTTCCTAAAGGAATAGTGAACTTTCCAAGGTAGAAGGGTTAGAAGTATTATCTCACTTTTGCAAAAGATGAAGCAGGAGGATATTACTTACCTTCTTCTCCATATAATGTGTCTCCAAGAAGAGGCTGGACCATGACAAGCACTCAGAAGTAAATGACCAGTGAAAAATAACATATCCATATGTTGGAATAGCCTTTAATAAATGTGGGCATAGTCTCAGGTTTTTATGTCTCAAAGCAACTGTTGTTACAAAAGATGAGGGGGGATTTTTTAATCTTAAAAATATTTCTCGGGCAAGCCTGAAACAAAATGGGCTCACAAAGAAATAAAAAAACCTGATATAACTGGTATATAGCATATTTTTATCTATTAAAACATAAGTAGACTAAGTTTTACATTACCTCATATTCTTTCTTCTCAGGTGTGCATGATTTTGAGATGTAGACCAGATTGAACATATCAAAGTCTGCAATTTCTGCTTATTTTTGTTTATTGCTCTTTCTTTTTCTTTACTCTTTTTTCTTCTTTTTTTTTTTTTCCCCCTTTCCTGGCTGGACAACAAATGTTACACCTAACATTTCACATTTAAAAAATACAAGCTGTTCCTGTAATGATCATAGCATTTAGAGAAAAGCATTGAATCTGACAGATTTGTGTAAGATAAGAGTTTTGTAGTTAAATGTTTTGTGTTTCTTTATCTTTGTGCTTACAATGTAAGTTATATATTTTGTTTGAGTTCTGAAAATATAGCCTTTTTGGATTCAGTGCTTAATGAAAACAGAGTATTATACCATGAAAGGTGACCTATTGAAGGCAAAGTGCTAATAAGTAGCAGATTGTTCAACATGACCTAAACCCTTTTTTTATTGAAAAATGAGATCTACAAAGGTACTTTGTAACATGTTTCATAAGGACTTAATTTTGCCCAGCACTAACAGGGCCATTAAATCTACTTAGAATCTGGATTACAAGAAAACAAGGATATTTGTATTCTCTTTTACTTTTTCTGAAAGCAAAAATGCATGCCTCTTGTACTCCTTTAAGATGTTTTTTAAAGAAACAAAAGAAACTTACTAAAATCTCCTCTCTGGGAGAAGAGTTAGAGAGAGAAAGAYGGGGCCAGGGGGGCAGAGGATGAGCTGTGGAACTGATTTTTTTTTACCATTAATTACAGATGTTTGTGCAACTCACAAGAGGCCTAATGAACACTCTCCTAATGCAGCCAAGTGGTTGTCTATGGAGGAGCCACATAGTCTTATGCCCACCAGTCCCTGCCTATTTACAAAAGCAATTGCATTTCATGGATGCATTTCATGTAACAAGCGGAGGCAATAGCTGAGCAGTAAACGTGCTGCGACTGTTGCTGAGGAGGGTTTTTGCTGCTGTGCCATTGCTACCTTGCAGGGTCACCCCACCATCCCACAACTTACTTCTTAGACTCACCCATTGGCGCTGGTCCCACATTTGAACCGTAAACTCTTGAAGGCCACTACTTCACATCTCTTTGAAGAGCACATAGTGCTGGGATGCCATGGCTCAAAGATGTCACCAGAAAATAAATCACTCTGTTGCATTAGAAGTTTAGCTGTAGCTGGAATCTCCATCTGACCCAGCTTTACAGCTATCCCTGTTGAGGGAACGCTCACGTGCTCAGACAGCATGCTGCTGAGGGTCCTACAACACGTCCTAACAAATCAAAGGCTGGGTATTGTTCCCTAGATTTACAATCCGTCAGGATCAATCACCTCAATCATATTTACCTGCAAGAAGGAAAATTAAGTCGGGATCTGTGAGGGCAGTAAAGGACTCATAGAAAGCTCTGAGAGCATCTTCCACAATGTTTACATCTTTTCTGCTGCCTGTGAAGACCAACTGGCAGGCCAAATGAGCTAAGAGAGGACAAGGACATGTTTTACTTGTATCCATGATGAAGAAGGGCAGTGTTTCACTCCTGTCAGCAGCTCTCTGTCCAGACTTGAGCACATTGCACAGGGCACAAATGGCTGGGAAGCAGCACCCAGCATTTCCAGGCCATGCTTTGCCCTGTGGAATTTGTGCCGTTCATACATGGTGCTGACGCTCCCCTACGTAACACCTCGGGAGGACCACGCACTGTTGAGAGAAACCAAAATACTGAGCAAGAGGTGACAGTACACCTGTCCTCTTTCTCCGATACTCGTAACCGCATGAATGTAGTTCCCTCAATATTTAGTGATTATGCACCCAGGAAGGGCTGGAAACTGGGGACTCAGATCTCCTTATGTATTGTCATGGATCCTCGTCCCCTTCATTTGGGCCAGTGAGTAGTGAGAGGCTTTTCTGCTTTGGCCGGTTAGATGTGATCTGAGAGCCTTCACCGTCACACCCCAGGATGGAGACAAGCAGTGGCAGGAGGAGTAACTCCTGATAACCTGAGGCACTAACTAGGCCCAAAGCAGGACTATGTTATTGATATAGATGGGCTGGAGCAGATACAGGCTTCTTTAGGCACACGCAACAGCAGAAATTTTTGGTGCCTCTGGAATTTTGTGGACACGAACTTGGACCCTAAGGATGTTCAGATGCCTAAGGATTTTGTGAAAATCACCTGGGCTTAAATATAAGACTTAAACATTTCAGTTCTCCTCACTGCTCTTTCAAGATAGTCTTCATTTTTCTTGTGACACATTAATTCAGCATAAAAGTAGCATAAAAAATCTTCCTTTACCAGTTTTAAGGTTATCATCTGAAGTACATATTCAGATTGGAAGGGGAGCTACAGTAAACTTATCAGTGGGTATTTTCTTTACGTAATACAAGGGAGTCATGACATCACTCCTGTTCCCCACTCGTAATGCTGCCAGTAGCATAATGTGGGCTGCTTGTTCGTGCTTTTCTTAGATGCCCCAGCAAGCAGAAGAGAAGGTGGAAACTGCCTGATGCAGCTTTCTCGGACCTGTTTCCATTTACTGTGGACACCAACTAGCTATTCTGAACCCCTGGTGCCAATGGGTTTTCTCTCCCCTTTCCTGCCTTATTTCGGTCTCCCTGGTGCTGGGATCCTGTTCACGCACCAGCTGCAGCTCATGAGCCTGAGACTGGGCTTTTTGTGAGGTCTATCATGTAAGTGGGCTCATTTGGAGGGAGGCAAGGAGGGAAATGTTTGAGGGAAGAGTTTATGGAAATGGCTAAAAGTTTTCATTATGAGGACTTAATATTATTTGACTTCTATACAAATAACAGTTTACCTTAGCTTTTTTGTCTGCAATTTCCTACTCCTTGTTTATCATAAAAAAACCTCAAATCCTACTTCTAGTAAACTCCTTCAGTTTCTGCTTTGCAGGACTTTTACTGTAGAGTTTCTGGGATAAATTCTGGGATGATTATAACCCTGGTCATTGCCTTGGAGGGACAAAAGGGGCCAAAGCTTATGCCCTGGCTTCAGCAGCTCGCAGAAGTGTAACCCAACATACACTTGCCTCTTGTGGAAGAACTGAGCAAGGTGATAGGAATGGAGATGGGGTCAGGATGACTCAGAGAAGTCCCAGAAACACATTGTAATGCTAACTTTTGTCATTATACAGACTGCCACACTGACATCGGTAGTTAACCTCTCCTCAGCCTGAGACTGGTACCTGTTCCTAAGCACAGCTCAGACATAAAGCTCCGCCAGTGCAAAACCATCCCCACCACAGTACAAGTACAGCCATGTGCACAGCAGTTTGCTGACTCCAGGAAAGACGTGCAGCAGAGCAGGGAAATAAGGCAGCTCTCTTGACTGTCAGGCCCCTGCTCTAACCTCTAGAGCACACGTCATAAATGTTTGAATCTTTAATAAAATCTTCTGGGTGTCTGCTTCCTGCAACACTAACTGTTTTAAAGTATTCATGGGTTATTTGTTTATTGACTCTTAAACAAATCTATTAAACACTCTGCATTATTTTTAGTTAAATTTTGTTTTTTTCCCCTTTCATTTTAATAATTGATATTGTTTTGGATACATAAATATATCCTAAGAGTATTTGTCATTTATGTTTACAGTGGGGATTTTTTTTTTTTCTATAAAACTGTGGGATTTTTCTTCCTTATAGAGTATGCTTTTCTGTTACATGCACATTTCAGAAACAATCACAGACAATGCATCTGGCAATGGCATGTGGATTTGCAGCAACTGCAGTTAATGCTGCTTGGAAAACCTCATGTTTTAATTTCTCACTCATCACGTGGTCACAGAGAACAAGGACACCCTTGTATAAAATAATACAGAATTCTGTTAAAAGTGATGGATAAAATCTTCTGGCATGCTCCTATCTATTTTCAACAATTACTGAATTAGGACTTTATGTCTAACGTACTGGGAATAGACAGGATGGTGCAAAGGAGAAAAAAAGAGTACAGAGGGACATGAGAGTCTTTTAGATAAGGGGCTTATTGCATGCAACTCAGAGATTAAACTGGTTTTAATGAACTGCTTACTTTATGTAAAGAGTAGAGGGAAAACCTGAACTGCTCTCTGTCTAAATTTTGCAGATAGAAATAGTCAGGAAAGTCAACAAAGAGCTCAAACACTCCTATTCCAAGTTGTTAGTAAATCCTAGATGTTATTTTCTATGTTTCTGGTCCCTTCAAGAAAAATAAATCATAAATAAAACAGATAAAGAGAAACTGGGTCTGCTTTACAATGAGCATTTTTTTTTTTTTTTTTTTTAAAGTTCCTGAAGTCACTGGAATCATCTTGGCGTGGTGCTGGTGAAAATAGTATGGATTTACTAAGGAAATGCTCCTTGTAGGCACCTGCCAGCTGATACGGTCACAGATGCAAAATCTTGCATTACTTCCCCCCCCTCGCCCTGGAAAATTGAAGACCACCCCCTACTTCATATCTCCCTCCTGAAAATGATTCTTGAGTCCCTTGTGCTTGAACCACTCCCAGCTACAAGAATGTGATGAGAATCAATAAGTGCAACAGGTCAAACCTGACAGTTGGATGAACAAGTAATGCCTGCTATCAGCACTCGGATTAGTTTAAACTCCATGGAAAAGCCAATGGACACCACAAAAGCCCAGCAGAAAATTTTCTGTCTCCTACTCTTCCATCTCTTTGTATTTGAATCAAGCTTTTCTGTCTGTGGTCATATATGAGCCRTATATGCAATGATTTGTGGAGTGAGAGCATTATTTTCCAGACCAGACTCACTAGGTGGAAGTGCTATATACAGTCTATAAGTGCCAGTGGCTTTTAAAGAAATGTCATGTTGCTGCCAGTGGGAAAGGGGACAGCAGCAGGGCAGTTTTGCTCATGAGAAGTGRAAGGAAGAAGAAAAATGGAAATGGTTTTTGGCTCCTGAAAGGCCAGAAAGGGCAGGAAGCATTTGGTTTACATTCATATGATGGTGACCCTGTGCTGGGGGCAAGTGGGAGTCTGCTGGGATGCCTGGGACCAGATCCCAAGGGAGGGATCTAGTTTCATAGATGAGATCCTTCACTCCACCTGATGTCAGTGTCATCTTGTACTGCCCCTGCTCCTGTGGCAGAGGGGCGAGGAAGAAGCAGGTGGTGACAGTGGAGATTCAACTATTAGACACTCAGATAACTTCTTGTGACCGCATGGTATCTGGCCTCTTGGGTACAAAGGGAGAAGACTTCACAAGTCAAAAACTAATACTTATCTATGATGTCTCCTAAACTAGAAACAGGAGGAGACGCATAGGTATGGAAGACCACCTGGAAGAATGCAACATACAAGCTGGATGTGGCTAATGTCCAATGTATCTCTGAAAAGGCTAAGAGGGAAATAAAATCACAACTGCAATAAACAAAGAAGGCAAATTAGACCACCATTTGACTTGCCTGAGCAATATTAAGCAACAGAATAAAAATAACAAGTGCTTTTACATATCAGTACTAAAAAAAGAGCTGGGAGATGATAAATTTTCTGGAGACAATAGATGGCTGCTTCCTGGAACAACTAGCCTCAGAAACCACAAGAAAAGAGGCTACTTTGGATATAATCTGGAGTGATGCACAGGACCTGCTTCAGTGAGAGCCTCTGTGATAGTGATTACAGTACTGAATTTCAAGAAAAGGAACTGTGTAAAAACGAGGTAACTGGTCAAAAATGAACAAATAAACAAGCAAAAAACTCATAAAAGCAGCTGTCTAAAATGAAAGAAGCCTTGGAGCAGCCTGGAGGCTGTTGAAAAATATAGTGCTAGAAGCCAGGTAAAAAGTGTGCAACAATTCAGAAAGAAAACAAAGCAGTCCAGAAAATCCCTTCAAGCCCTAACTGGAAAGTTATGCAGGCTATCACATGGAAAAGCATTTAAAAAAAATTGAAATCTGGCCCCAAAAAGGAGAACAGGAAAGCCCATACACACAGCAAGTTGAAAGTAAATAAAAAATGAGAAGGGCTGAAAGGAACGTGAAGAGTATGACAAGGAGTTCCCCGAAGGCACCCGTGGCAGGAAGCAGGCAAAGGGATTACTGGGACCATGTGGCCCCCAAAGTGTAAAGGGGGCACACAGGCCAGGGTACCTCCCATGTACTAAGGGGCTCTGGAGGGGTCTGGGGGCCACAGCCCCGTGACTCTGCCTCCAATCCTGCCCATTGAGCACCCATGCCACTGCTGGCTGTATTCAGCAATGACCTGGGAAAGGCAATGCACAGTAAAATCTGCAAGTCTATCTTGGGTAGACAACAGATTCACAGATTGTAAGAAACCCCAGGAAAACTTCACAAAATTGAGTGAGTTGGAAAAAAGGGGGCAGATAAGCTTCAATATCAATAAATGCAAAGTAATGCATCTAGGGAACAGTAATCTAAACCATGTTTGCATGACACTGAAACCTGAGCTGTAAATGCCAGCTGTAACTGAGGTGCAACTACGAGAAAGAGAACTTGGAGCCATCACTGGCTGATTTTCAAAATCATTGTCTCAATGAACAGTGGCAGATGCAAAAGGGAATAATCTTGAGTATCATCAGGCCAAACATCAGCAAGGTATCATCACTGAGAGCAAGACAGACTTTTTGCCACCTTATTAAGCTGGGATGTGCCATGCCTTGAGTGCTGTGTGTGCAGTCCTGGCTCTTTGTCTCAGGAAGGACCTAGTGGAGTTGGAGGTGATACGGGAGAGGAGCAATGAAAAGGATCCAGGGGATGAAGTATTTGCCTTCCAAAAGGAGACTACAAAGGTTTAGGACCCTTCATTTTGAACAGGAAGAATAAGTGTGACAGAATCAGGAGGGTGCTGGGTAAGCTGAATGCAGAGCTGTTACTGACCGAGCCCTTGAACTTGAGGAAGCAAGAGGCAGACCGGTGTAAAAGCAAGTGCTCCTTTACCGAGTGCATAGTGAACTCTTGTGCCTTGTTCCCATGGCAGGGGTGCAGGCAAGCAGTACCAGCAAGCTGGTACTTGGGAGAAGACAAATTCATGGTCAGCAGGTCTATAAACAGATACCAGAAGGACTAGATAGGAAAATACCCTCTAACATCCCTAATCCAACAATTGCAGAAACTGGCGCAGTGCGAGGGAAATGGTCTGCCATGAAGTGGCCAGGCTCATGTGTTAAATGTCCAATTGCTGTTTCTGCAAACAGAGGGCCAGACTGGATGGACCACTGGTTCTATTCCGTTGGGCATCTCTTCTCTTACCTTCTCATATAATGTTGGGGTTGGAGAGGGGAAAATGTGTAATTCCAGAGTGCACCAATGAATCCTGCTGTCTGTCTGTTTTCATCTCTGTACCTTGCCTCAAATCCCTTTTGTGCTGAGACTGCTGAAAAAAATGGTTGTATGCCTGTGGATTCTAACTATCCCTGCTACAGCACCAGCTCGTGCCAACAAGAAATTACACTATAAATACACCCAGCCTCTAGCTGGAAATTGCTTCGATTTCTTATATCAATTGACAGAAAGGCGGTATCATTGGAATGGAAACAAACAAACAAACAAACAAAAACCTTACACTGGCAGAAATACATTTAGTGGCCAAAAATACCAGGAGGGTGAACTCAGGCCCTTGGATTTGAGGTCAGCTTGTGATGGAATTTTGCAAATTCAGAGCTGTCTCCATGTGGAAAGCAGAGCTTTTCTCTGCTATTTTTATAGCTATTCCTAGTTAGCTGCTCTTCCAGCCTTCATCCCTTTACTGGCATTTGCTAGGCTCTGTGATTATTTGCTCAGCTTTCTTCCATTTTCTCCTTGACCACATCTAACCTTTTTTTCTTTTGTGCTCCTCTTTACTTCTGTGTACTGCACTCAGAGGCAACCTGCCAGACCACTGGGGCAGCTCAGACCACTGCTTTTACATCTTCTCAGATGAAGTGTGAAAATCACTCTAGGTTGCCAGTTTCTTCTCCTTCCTTCCTTCATCCTTGCAAGAGGTAGCCGCAGACTTGACTTCCCCCCTCGCTATTCTCTGTCTTCCCCAGGTTTCTCCACTTTCACTCTACAGTACCATTTGCTTTCATGGAGTATAGTAGTATATATATCCTGATATAGATAGGTATAGTCAAGGAGCACAGACACTGGAGGGTTGGCCATTAGGAGCAGAAGTTTTGCTCTTTAGTAGCAAAATGACTGTTCCTGAAAGAAACTTGTGCGGTAGCCTAGGAATGTGAGGCAGCACAGTCATTTGGCACGGAGGAGCTGGCTTGCCTGGGTTGGTTTCAGAGGGTACCATCACATAGTTCAAGTGGGGTGACGGCCCTGTGGTGTAAAGTCTTACTGCCCTTTCATGTCAGGGCAGCTGGCTCATGTCCTCCCTTCCCCAGTGTTTGTCTGCGTGTGTGTCAATAAGTTACTTGATCCATGCTCTTGCACCAGTCTCTTGAGCTTAACTGCCTGAGAAAATTTGGAAGCATGAAAGCAGTCGATCTTTGTGGGCTGTTTAAATTCTCCTTCTATCAGGAAATAGAAGGAGAATTTTTTGCTGTGTTTGCACAGCAAAAATCAGGGGAGAGAGAATGAAAGGAGAACATGAAAGAGCTACAAATTATATTAACACAAAAGTCACAAGTAAAAAATTACAATAATGTATTAAAAGTACTTCCCCCTATAAGAATTTCTATTTCCTCCTTAACTTTCAAGCCCATAAAACACATGAACACTGAAGGGAAAACAGTTTGTGCAAAGCCCACTGAATGCTCATTTACTACCAACACCGATAGCTGCAGACACTACAATGCAGCAGCTGACACTCTGCCCCACAACTATTGCTGCTCCCATTGCACCAAAATACATACAGCTCAGACATTGTCAGTAAATTTGTTTCACATTTTCCCAGGCAGCTCTTGAGGCTGATTTCCTAAAGAGAGCGAACCACCCACTCCCTCTTGGCAGCACCAGCCCATGGTCCTGGGGTGATGCGGTGGTGACATTGTCCCCGTACTCTTGCTAAGGTCTCTTCCCCACCCCAATTTTAAGGTGAGCTTCAGGTCTCCCTGCTGCCTTTATTTGGGGTAGAATAGACAGCATTTTTAGAGTGATATACTTACTTTAATACTGTCATAAATAGATTTTGTGACAGCAGAATAATTTCCAGCCAAACCTTTGGCAAAACATAAAGAATCTACACTAAGCTTATGACTTCTTCTCTGATGTCTCAGACATAGACTTTTTTTTTGTCTCATACTGAGTGCCTCTCTGAGATTCTCACGCACATGCTGTTTTCCAACGTAATCCTTAAGTATTTCTTAGCTTTAATCCATTCACGGTGCCTTGAAACTGCTTGCTTTGGCATCTCTAATAACACCTGTTCTGGCTCATAGAGGTAGATTGTACTTTGCCCTTTTTCTATCATCTTTCCTCACTATTGTTTTTTCCAGAGTAAAGTATATTCAGGAAATTATATGCTACTTTGAAAGTGGGTTTACAGCTTGACTACTAGAAGAATCAGAGAGTGATTTCATTTTGAGTATCTTCTCAGAGTTGGTGCTGGTTTGAGGGTGGAGAAGCTAGTGAGGAGGAGAAATGGACAGAAAAAGAGCAAAAGAAAAGGGTTTGGTGCTATGAAATGATTTATCTAGATAGCTTAAATCTTGCCACTTAGCTGGTACAGTCRGCTTGTGGCTCACAGAAATACTGCTGCATCTTCTGAGAAAATGAATGCTCCTTAGAAAAGTAAGATTCCATTTTATTGTTTTATACATACCTTCTTAGCCATTTTGAGTAGACAGCTGTGGCTTTGCTATTTTCACTACTGTGCTTGAGAAGTCTTTCTTTCTTATTGCCAGGGCCTGCCACTCAGACCATGTCAGGTGGGAGGACAGTCTTTTACTGTTGATACCCTTCTCACATTTCCTGCTGTTCTGTTACTTGTCTCTGTTTCCAATCAGATGTGGATATGCATCCCAATTTGCAAAAGGAACATTTTTATATATCTTTTCATATAATTATCATCTGCTTCATTCTTCAACTTGGATGAACATGAACCTGTCTAAACCTCCATATCCCAAACTCTTCCAAATATAAGCAGATGTGAAAGTATAAGGAGTCAAATATGCAAAATGAAACTCACCCTGACTACAGCCTAACACAAAGGAACCTGTTTTGGTTTAGGTATTAATTATATTAAACTCTCTTTATTTTTTTCTTCTCTCTGAATATTCTTTTTTGATATTCTAGCTGAATGCAGCATGAAGAAGTGACTAAGACTACCCTTTCCTCACAGAGTAAAAGCTCTGTGAGATTTACACTCCACATCATAATTTCAATCCGAACCTTAATCTACAAACTGATTCAACTGCTGATGTTGAACGTCTTTCAGTACAGAACTTGAATCTAAGCACTTCTTGTCCCCATGTTTAAAGTATATGGATCATGTGTAAAAGTAAATTCAATGCATTGATTGATAAAATGCTGTCTCAGTATTCTAAAACCAAGTTTATTTTAAAAGGGAAGCTCTGTTAGTAATTAATATTGACCCTGTTTGATCCCAGAAAATCCTTTGAGTCTAGGGCAATTCAAAGTGCACAGCATATGAAGTTAAGGATGCATGCTGAACTCAAAATAAAACAGAGGATGCAAAGACATGAAAAATTATCAAGAAATCTGGAAGAATTCACATGTCTGTATATGTTCCTTTTGAAAAAGAAGTTATAGGAAATACTGAGCTGTGGATTCCAGGGGGACAGGGAAACTATGAGGTGGGAAGACCAAGAATATAACAAAAATGTGAGTACCTTCTACAAGAAATATTTTTTATTTGAAAGGCAGCAAGGCAAAGAACTCAGCAGGTAAACTTTGCCAAAAATTAGAGCATTTCTCTGGCTGATAGAGCACCAGAGCAATATAAAATGGAATAAAAGCTGATGAATCACTGTCATTTCTATTGGTAAAAAAGCAATACAAGATCCTTCAATGTCAACATTAGATATGAAATGTGTTCCTTGCTGTATTAAATTGCATTTTATTGAAACAGCCAAGGTAAATTTTAACTCTTGACTGCTCAGAGCGTTCACTTTTATGCTGTATGGCATGGAGCATAACCTTTCTGGTAACAAAAGGGTTCACAGGAGACCACAGACCCATTACAGGCAACCTTGTGGGATATCACATGCTTGATAGGGGTCACAGTCCTCCCTCACTGGGGGCCAATGAATGGCTTTTCATATAAAGAGAAACAAAGAGCAAAGTGAGGAGAAAAGTCCAGGGGAATCTCTGGAAGAGGAATGGGGTTGCTGCTGATAAGCCCTGGAGCAAGGTCCAAATAAAAGCTGGTTGGTCTGTGCCTTGGCATCCGGGAGTGCAGGGAACAGGGAGCACCGCAGGAAAAATAAGGGGCAAAATCACAGAATGGGTAAATATTATTTACCTTTTACTCTCACTAGGAGTTTGTTAAAGGAACTCTTGAGGAAACCCTAAAAGATGTGTGAGGCTGAACAGGTACCAGGGAAGAGATGTCTGTGAAAAGTAGGCTTAGGGTTGTGCCTGACAAGAGTTGTGAGTAAAATGTTGGWGGGTGAAAGATATATTTTGGAGCAGATAAGGAGTTGTACATTATTTTATTGGCTACTTGAGATGCTTTATAGCACTAAAAAAGAGGAGACAATAAAACTAATCTGCTGGAAGACTAGGTCCTCCACACATACATCTCTAAAGACCAGGTTCCTAGAGACACTCCAGCATGGTGAGCTTCATCATACAGTATTATTACCTAGTATCAAAACGGTCTGAGCGTCATAAAACACTGTTTTTAAGATTCTTTTTAAAAAAATTGAATATGGTCAAGTAATTAAAAAGGGATTTTCAAATATTTCAAAATTTTCAAAATTTGATGATTTTAAATATCTGTTCTTACTGTGATCAGAAATAAATAATACCATTGTCATACTGATGTTGCATGTCAGTTAATCTATTAGGGGCAGATTCAAAATCCACTGAAGATGATAATATAAATTCTACCTGGTCCAATAGGTCCTTAGTAATTCCATATACTTCTCAGCACCTTTCTTTTCGTGCACAAGCATTCATTTTTATACCTATTCTAGCTTCTTAACCCACAGAATACATTTATTTTTCCACCTATTAACAGTGCTTTCTTATTGGCTTTTTGTATGACTGTGGCTTTTTTAAAGACATAAAATGATGCATTGTCTTTGCAAAGGGCCTCTCCACTGCCCTGACGTTCATTACAGAATCCACATACCAATCACCCCCCTATCTACACCATCTTATTTGCCTGAAAGTAATATAATTACATTTATATGCCATCTATTTCATCTGTGTTTCGTGCTAGTTAAATCAGTTCTTATGCATTTGTTTCATGCATTCACCACAAATTGATATGTATAACCTATGCATATATTCATCTCGTCAAGTATTCATGTACTGGGTTCCTGTGTTCATTATTGACAGAAATTATTCATCCTAACGAATCCATGGGAACACCAGAAAGAGCATATAACACAAAAATAACTTAAATTATACAAAATGTGCTAGGAAATGTGTGTGTGTGTGTGTGTATGTRTAAAACTAGCTCAGAGTAAAAAAAGAAGCAAACCTAAAAAAACACTTGTGCATGTTCGCTGGGTGTGTGGATTTATAAAGCCCTTTTACCTCTCCAGCAGTGTGATCAGAAGGACCCATGTGCCAAGTGTACAATTCTTTCAGAAAAATAAGCAAACAGCATTTTGCATAGTCATTATGTAGTGGTTGGAGCCCTTCCATATACAGAAAGAGGAAATCTGTGACCATTAACCCCCTTTAGCTCTCCAAGTGTATTCAGTGATTAAAAAAAAATAATGCTAGTAAATGTATGGCTGATAATGGACCTGTTTGGGGTGGTCTGTAGGGAGAGTGGTTGTGGGTTGGTTGGGTTTTTTTGAAAAGGAGCATTCAAGTTCAGAGTATATCACCAGGCAGCTTCACCCAGTTAAAAGGAGTCAGCCTTTGCTGCYGAATTGGCTGTCGTTACAGCAGCAGTACTCACACTGTGTTGCAGCGGAGTGCACACCAGGGGATTGGTGTTCATGAAGATGGAAGGGACTGTACTATGGTCTAACCCTTGTTAGACTGGTCAGCTTTGCAGGACAGTGCAAAGCGGCCTGCAGGCAAGTCTTACAACTTGCAGCATATGTAGGATGTGTGGAGGATAACGTTTCTGATATTTTGACAAGATGAAGAGGAGCAAGATGCCACGCTGGAAGCTCCTTCCACTATTCTCATGTGCTAGAACAGGAACACCTAGCCTCTGTGGTCCAACTATCCTCTCAATTAATTCATAAGGTTTTTAAGGAAGGGCTACCTAGACATACAATGCTCTATAAAATGGGACTCTGACACTTCAGTGGATTGGCCATGTATTGCTGATTGCCTCTTTTTACTGCTTTGATCCCAAGATCTTGAAGTACTTTATAAATATTAATGAATAAAGACTCAGAAATATTTAGTCATTGTGTCTATGCTGTTGCTCATGTCACAGATGGGAGCAAACATATTAAGGCTACAATTTATTCCACCTTGCTTTACATTTCTGTATATGAGTGAGTTATTGCAGTTGTACTTCATGTTCAGGGGAGGAAATGAGAATTTTTAAGGTGTGACTCATTTAATCTATTTTATACATTTATTTATAAGGAAAGGAATGATGCTCTAGAAGCATCTGTTTCTCTCCATCAACTGTGAAGGGACTCTTAAGGTGACTCACTCAGATTTAGACATCTGCATTGTATGAGTCTGTGTTTGCTAAGAGAGGGACCATGGCTCAGTTTTAGCTAAGCCTAACTCTCCTAATTTCCACTACTGTGCTTTGACTATACGATAAATACTACATGTATTACAGAAAGTTCCCTCATATTGTATCACTGTGTTAGATGGCATCTGATATGAAAAATAGGAAGATGGTAAATTTTCTGTCAGTATTCAAAAACTAAGAGGTTACTGGTAAATTTAAAGATTACTAGAGCAGTGTCACTTGCTGGAAAATAATGGAAAAGCTATCATTAATTGTCATTATTAAAAATGTAGGATTTTATCAACTGTCACTATATTCTTGGGGAAAGTGTTATCAAATAAATCCCTCATAATTTTTTTTTAAGTTTGGCTAATAAAAGTAGTCACATATATATACCTAAAATTTTGAAAAGTAGTTAAAAAGCATTACAAAACATAAAGTTTAAATTAACACTAGTAAAAAAGTTAGCTGTAATCAATCAAGATCTTGTCAATGGTTGAGTACTTGACCAAGAAATTTCATGGCATTGCTACACTGGAGTGAATGTAATGATGTTCCTTACCAATGTTAGTGCTATTCAGTATTTTCTCAACAATCTGAGAGAAAATGTCACCACTACTGTTAAGACTGGCAGGCTAGGAAGCAGGAACAGGAACACAAATTAGAAGAGTAGCCTGAATTGCTTCATAAGTTAGAATCATTCAAGCAAAACATATCAGACCAACCAAATATACAGAAATACCCTGTATTAGAAACAGGTCATACATCTCTCTTCATTGACACACAAAGATGCCTACTTTTCACTAGAAAGGCAATGAATGTGGAAAGGATTTACGGATCTTAGTGGAGAAGCAAGTCAACACTAGCTCCTTTTGTGTTACTCTTGTAAATGAGCCAAATCGATCCTTAGAGCAGTGAGTAGGAATAGGGAGACTAATTTCATGTCTGTGATAAAGAATGGATGAAAATAACCTCAGAAACTAACACTACTGAACAACAATGTCCAGTCCTCTTGTCCATACTTAAAAGGGAATTGAAAACTTGCAAATGAAAAATTGAAGAGAGTAAAGAAAAAAGACAAAAGAAAGATCTAAGAATTTCAGTTCTAAGCTTTTTTAAATGTTTTGAGATCACTGTCAGTGTTTCTACAGTAATTCTGTAGCATGCAATGTAAGTTATTTTCAGGTGCTAAAGCTCTTTGCAGCCCCCTTGGATGCAATGTGCTTATGTGAACCATTGGTGTGGGGAAAATGATTTCTTCCTATAACTATCTTTACAGGGAGGAAATACCAGGGATTAGAATTCTAGATTTTTGTTGAAGATGCTTCTCAGAAAGTTTTAAAAGTAAGTATCTCTAAAATGAAGGGAAAACAGGGAAGAGAATGATGAGATTGCTGGTTTCCAGTGCTGGTTGTTCACTTGGCTCACAGGTAAGCTGGAAACTCTGGATAAAAGTGTCTGGTTAATTTATGCCTCAAAGACAGACTTCAGGTTTTGGGTGCAGACTAAATAAAGCTGTATGTTGTTATTATTATCATTAATTGTCTTTGTCTATTGTTTTGTGATTCCTGAGTTAAAGCAAACCATGAATTCAGCGAAAGTAGTCTAGTCTGTACCAGACTAACATAATACGTTGCCATTGCTGAATTTAAACTTTTTCATTAGGAATACAATAAAGCATCTGGTATGATGGGAAGTTATGAGAGGAAGATGGGACAGATACAGAATAATGACAGAAACGCAGAAAGGAATAAAGGAAAGATTACAACTAGTTGAACTGAAAGAAACAGCTATTGATTTCAATTAAGTTTCCTACTAAGAATCCTGAAGGTCTGATGTTGGGACTGATTTTATCTAGTATTTAGCATTTAGTGTTTTCATTAATAACTTCAGCACAGAAATCAGGAGGTTGTTCACTAAACTGCTGATGACATAAGGTGGCAGTTATTCTCATCATAGAGGAGCATTGGAAGAACATATGGGAAGAACCAGTTGACCAGGAAATCAAGAGGACTAGAAATGTGAGGAAATAATAGACTAGTCTGAGGTCAAGGAAAGTGGGGGCTAGCAACAAGAACTTTTGCAAAAGGCTGTTGCTGTAAGATAGAAGAGCCAGATCATGTGCATTAGACAAATACAGGATGAACTTCAGCTGACAAAATAGGTACTGCTGTGAAAAAAGACACTGCAGTCATCATATGCATGTATCTGACAAGGCATTTGCAGTAAAGACCAATACTAACTGGGTGAAGCACTGATGAGAGCTATCTAAGGATCTTAACATATGTCTGCCTTAGAATGAGGTTTCATCTCTTCCAGAGTTGACTGCTTCTCTACATTAGCTATATAGCTGAAGCTTCGGGTGAATGAAGACCTAACTTTCAGACCATTTTGCTGAGCTCAATCCCACACCTTGGCTCTCAGTGACTGCTTAACAGTACAGGGAAAACTCCACCTTGAAAGATAGTGTCGACATAAGAGCAAATAGGTATAAACTGTCCATAAAATAGTGAGGCTCAAAATGTGAAGAAGTTTTATAAACATCCAAGGAGTGAGAATCTGAACAGTATGCCCAGTACATGAGTAGGGAGTCAACAACATAATTTTACAAGGGGATCTCATGGGTCTGTGAGCAGATGTGGTCATTGTGATATAATTGACCCCATGATAGTAGTCAATGGAGTCAATGGTGTTTTCATGCTACATTTTCTGTTTCTCTCTTTGGAACAGAATTGTTACTAAACATATTTGTTAGTTATTAATTATTAATTGTTTACATATCCATTGAAAGTGAGGGAGATTCTTTCTTAATATTACATGAACGTCCTAAAGTTTTTTAGGCTTTCTAACTGAACAATGTTTCCGTTTCCAGGAACGTCCCTGTAACTGCAAACATTCTCTTTCAAAAACAATTGCCATTTGACTTAAATAATTCACATGCAGCCACAAATGTTCCATTTTCTAAAATGAAATGTGATGGTCAAGCATGCAGAATGTTTTCACAACTTCATGTAGATAAAAGCTACCTGAGTATGAAGGAAACAATCCTTTTTTTTTTGTGTCTGGAAATACTAGCACTTTCATGTGGAAGTCATCAAAAATGTATAGTTCTGCATACCCACGTTTATATATTGTATATCCCCTGATTTACATGAGGCAGAAGGTAACTATAATACACAAAGTATGTCACAAGGCAATGCATAATGAAACTACAACAGATATAACGTACTTTATCCTGAGGTACATGCACATATTGCCAGAGAAATATAAGTGGAAATCTTATCCACTGGAAAGGTTGCAACTTAAATGGAATTGACTTGATAAAAATGTTGATTTTAGCCATTTGAAAGTTAAACATCTAGAGTAAACCAGTCATCTCAGCTTCTTCCCTATATACAGTAGAAATAGATAAGCATTTCCAGCAGGTGATTCATTCCACCTATCTGAGAAATTTACCATAAGTATTTGCTCTCTGGTGATGCCAGTTATTTTCCAGAAAGATACTATGTGATGCTGTTTTATTTACTGCCTTAGTTCTATTAAGCTAACATCAAGGGAGGTGAAATTTATCCACCAGTGAAAAAACTTTTCTTTTGTTCCCTACACTAGCCCAGAGCTATTGAATTTAATTTCTGTAACCACAGGTAAGAACAGGAACAGAGACTGAATCACCCCCATCACTTGTCCAAACCATTTTGGTTATGTCTTTGGCAACCTACCAGTGCTGGTCTGAGCACCTTGTTCTTCCTGTGCTGGTAGGGTTTAACTTTCTGTTTCTGTTACTGCAAATCCATCCCAGTTACAGGTCAACAGGACAAGTAGCCCAACAGAGACAATAAAACACCTTCTTTCCAGGACAAGTCATGAAATGCAATCTCTCATCAAATCATGAGATTTCCAGATCAGTATTGGAGGCCTTTGACTTCTGGAAAAAGTAACATAACTTGAGGGATGCTTGCCTGTATGATGAGAATATAAATGATAAAGTTTTGTGATTTCTAGCATCATCACTTGGAGCAATTTATAACACATTGAAGAAATAGTTCAAAATTTTTTATGGTTATTAAAAAATCCACTGCTTAGCCTTTAGCTCCCACTGTAAATCATCCCAGGATATCTCTCTATGACAACATACTTCCATTCAAACACAACTTAAGCTCTTTAGGGACTCAGAAGTCCTCAAGTGTGAGGAGAAGCTTATGATTGCATGGTTCTGTTAGAAACATTAGCTGGGTAGGTTGCCATAATGACATATCTGGTAGGCAAAAAAAAATAATATAGTTTACAGGTCACTAATTGCAGAAGACTCTGCATTCTTGATATTTGGTTCTGGAACAGTGTAATCAAGCATGTCTGTGGGTTTCTTTTAGTTTTTAGCTTGATAGTTAGAAGAAAATCCCTGACTAGCTTTTCTAGCTCAATGAAAATTTCAAAGTCAATTAGGGTAATGTAATACAAATGTAAATGGCTGACTAGAAAGTGGGTGAACAAGGGCAGTAGAACACCTCTCCTTCCAGAATATTCTAGGAGTATGAAAGGGAATCAAAGACAGGGAGGAAATCACCTTTTAACAGTTTCTGCTTGGATCACATTACTGTGATAAGAAGAAATACCATCATGATAGCTGCCACGGAGTAACTATGCAGGGAGATTAACAGACTCATTGTGCCTTGAAGGCTGCAATTTAAACAGTAAGGTTCTTCATTTTGTAACCTATCACATTTAAACACTGATCAGGATATACTTTCTGAATAAAAGATTAAGACTTCATATATCAAAAAGACTTGCCCATTCTTCATGCTGCCACAGTGAGATAGCACAGCTGATGGAAGAGGAAATGCCCATTCTGAGGTGTACCTATAACATCTGATTATTACTTTTCAGTAGCTGATATTTTTTGATGAATGCCTGAACATCCAGCAGAGAGGTTTTTTTCCCCCTCTGCACAACAGCTGTGTCTTTTGAATCACACAGATTGGCTGAGAGGAGGTGACACTCCATAGGCCAAACATCATTCGGCACCAGCTAAGCTCACTAGAATGCAAATGCATCGTCTCGATAGTCTAGCTTGAAAGACATCTGTAGTCACAGCACAGATATAAAGAGCAAGGGCAGAGCATGACAGATTGCAGTTGTTGGGAAGAAAAGGACACAATTCCTGGAAATACGTAAGTCTACTGCAGAAGCAATCACTGCTACAACAAATCCCAGTTGCACTGGAATGAGAAGAAGTAGGCCCAAGAACAATTATAGCAAATCTTTGACAATGCACTATGAATTAACTGCGGTTTTGATACAAATAACCTGTATTGCTTTCTGCATGGTTACAAACATAAATACTAGAGTGGAGGAAATGTTGGTTCTTCTACTTGGATGATTTGTATTTCTATAGCCTGCTATGAAGATGACAAAAAAGGTTTATATGTCTGGGGATGCTTCTCAAAAAGTAATCCAGTCTAATATCTGAAAGCTACCTAGGTAAATTCCTATTACAAAATTTCTCTGATTTGGGGGAATCTTCTGTTTACCTCCCCCAGCAGTGGTGTGTAGGTGCCTCTTGTTCTCTTATTAACCCCACAGCAAGGATAAGAGCAGTTTAAGAAAAGGAAAAGGGCTGCCTGGACTCTTAAGATTATAGCTATACTGATATAATATACCATATGATAATAAAGTAGGTTTTCTCATGTATATATGACTAAATCATTTTCCTCCAGAAAAGGATGGTCTCAGATACTGCCTATTGGAAACAGTCTCTAGCTTACGTTATCCCCCTGTGTCCCTAAGTATTCCCCAAGACTAACTCAGGAAATGGCTATCCGAAATAGAGCAGAACCCTACCAGGGACTGTGCTAGGAGTTTAACACTTATGGACGTTTGCACATCAGCACTTGAGTCTGTGCACAGGCTCTGTGAAGTTTATTAGTAAAGTCCTATTACTGAAGAAAAACTCGGGCAATGCTACACAGAAGCAGTTTCCATCCTCATCAAGACTTTTTATATCTTTCAGAACGGAGACTAGCTGCAGATGGCTGCTGCAAAGCAATGTGGCAATGTGGGCTTTGCCAGGTATAAAACTTGCAATAACAAAAAAGAGGTTGTATGTTTTGCTCCCTTTTCATCTTTGTAATTTGGCTTGTGGGTACAGGTGAAACCTATTAAACCCCTGTGGCTAAGGCATTCACATCTCTGGCACATGCTCACCAGGAGCGGGATGCATATGGACAAGGAATTCCAGTAACTCCCTTTCTCCTTATTCATTGCCTTCTAATCTAATAGGAATCATTGATTAAAAGGGAAGGGTTTCCTTGAAAGGTGCCACACACAGAGTTAATCTACTTTTCAGTGGGAACTGCACCATCCCACCAGCCAAAAACACCTGCCATAACCTTCTGTGTCTATCAACACCAGTGCTGCCAAAAGAACATAGGTACCTTGTTGGACCATTGAGTAGCTGACAGTTAGCTCCTGACCTGTTGATGACTTTGAGGAACAAGAAGGCTGATTAAAAATTAAATGAGGTAGAAGACATGGAGGCACTATAAGGTAGCAGGTTTAGGAGTAGCAGGAAGTAGTGGATTTAGAGGCTATTTYGTTAGAAACAAAGTAGAGCTGAACAGGACTATCTAACGCTTTCCTTCTGCATCACGTCACATCCACGTGCCTGTCTTTTGGAAGGAGTTCAATGCTCCCCATTTCATGCTCTGTATGTTCCTATAGGATTCATATATTAAATTCACATTCTACATTGCCTTCTGCTGACCCACTGAATTGGTGACTCTCTCTCTCTCCTGCCATAGTGAGCTTTATCACACATATCCTGAACAATTCCTTTCTAACTCAAAATCTGATACTTTTTCCCAATGGCTCTTTTTCTCTTGAAGCAGCAGTTACTTGCTCTGCCTTATCATGGGTGTCTTTTGCTTCTTGCTTTACCTAAAATATACACTGGTCACACCTATCCTGGTATTCATGCAATGGTTGAGGCTAGAAGGCACTTCTGGAGATTGAGGAGTGCTATGAGCCACCTGCTCA
Organism: Oceanodroma leucorhoa; assembly: GCA_030449065.1. Classification (NCBI taxonomy): domain Eukaryota; kingdom Metazoa; phylum Chordata; class Aves; order Procellariiformes; genus Oceanodroma; species Oceanodroma leucorhoa. Next base: position 1,845,104 of record JASVER010000062.1, read on the forward strand.
GAGAAGGGTCAGCTAGAGCAGGTTGCCCAGGATGGTGTCCATATGGGGTTTGAGTAGGAGCAACGACAGAGACTCCACAATGTCTCTGGGCAACCTGCTCCTGTGTTTGGCCACCCTGACCATAACAGATTTTTTTTCTTATGTTTAAATGAAGTTTCCTGTGTTTCAGTTTGTGCCCATTGCCTTCTGTCCCATCAGTGAGCACCATGGAGATAAGTCTGGTTCCATCTTCTTTACCACTCCCCCTTCCCCAGTCAGGTATTTATAAACATGGATAAGATCTCCCTGAGCCTTCCCTTCTCCCTGAGCCTTCTCTTCTCCAGGCTGAACAGTCTCAGATGCCTTTGACACTTCTTATATGACAGATGCTCCAGTCCCTTAATCTTTTTCATGGCCTTTTATCGGATTCACTCCAGGGTGTCCATGTCTTTCTTGTATATATCTACTGCAGCACTTAGCTGTGTGAGCTATCCCATCACATCTCCCTGATCCTAGTGAGTTCATAGAGCTGTAACTGCACGTAGACATCTAATTCCTCCTGTTTGTTCCCCATGCTGCAGACATTAAGAGTATAGCACTTCAGACAGGTATTTGATTGTGCTGATTTCCCAGGAAAAGTGTATGAGCTTCCCCTTTCATGCTGGCCTCTCAGCACTTCTTTATTTGTGCACATACACTTGGGGTGGGGACCCTTTTGCCCTGTTATTTTGATTACAAGATCTTTCCTGTCCACATCAGCCTGCACCTTCTACTTGCCAGCCCAATCCACACTGCTTGAGTACCCTCAGTCTTCTTAGAACAATGCAATTTTGGAAAGATCTGGTTGTTTTTTTATTCATTTTGAAAAGCTCTCAAAGATTCCCCATGTAATGGAAATCCTCACAAAAGCAGCTGTTCATTTAATAAAAGCCCTTTCTATAATGTGGTCTAATCAATGTCTGCAAAGTACTGAGAGACTTCAAAAGTTATCATCTGAGCACATTCAGAAAGAGTGCAGGCAGATGGAAGAGGATTTCAGAGTGTCAAGAGACATCCACTGAAGGTTACAGAACCTCTGGAATAACAGGAGATCATGGCCTTTGTCATGCATTTTATACTTTCTCTGATGTAATATAATTTTGGGAAATAAATTCGGAAAATGAAGAGAGAATATTACATTTTCAGAGTGATTTCTGCTGTCTTAATTCTTCTATGACAGCAATGGATGAGTTTGTTCTCTTTCAACATAAGCATCAACCCTGTATTTTAGTCATCATTTGGAAACAAATTTGTTTTTGTTCAGCTATTACATAAGTTTATTTTGATTCTTTCCTTCCCTTCCCTTCCCTCTTCCTTGTAATGACAAACACSATACACCACTGAGCACTGTACACCTCAGTTCAAGTGCTAGAATAATAAACTGTATTCCAAAGGAAAACAATGTCATATTTGGTCAGGGAAATKATGTTCTACAGCACTTATATGGTCCTGCCTGTAATGAAAGAAAGGGACTTTAAAGTATCTAAGGCTTTTGGAGCTTCCTAAATAGTCAAAACTACAGCCATTGTAGGCACGTGAACTTGCCGTCACCTTTTTTCTTATTGGCAGGCAGAGATCCTCTGGAGTGCAATAACGAGAAAAAGCCTTTCTGACTCTGTTGTGGCTGCTTTGCTGAGGGTGGTAGTGACAAGATCAAATGCCATTTTGGCACTAATTGTAAGTACGCTGAGTCTCACTAAGTTGTACAAATACACTAGCGGTCTTATACTACTGGCCTCCGGATCAGCACAAAATACTGAACAAGATCAAAGAGGTGACGGAATCTACTGAAATAACAAGAATGGATGATGATAAATATCCACAAAGAGCCTGGTCAAATATCACAACAGGACAAGTTTAAGGAAAACATTCTTAACACTCTAAATGAGCATGTCCTGGAACAGCTACTTTGTCCTATGATATCCAAGCAGGGACTTTTTCTTTACCTTAGCCCTTTCTGCCTCATGCTACAGAAAATGCAAAGGCAAAATGCTTGATATGACATATCAAAATTACATCCAATATTATTGGAATCTGTTAGTGTGCAACTCAAGTTTAGAAAGGGGAGACCACATAAACATGGGAAGTTAGTTTGAAAGTGAGGAAATTAAAACCCTCCAACTCAGTGCAGATGCAACATGAGCAAAACATAGCATCAAGTACTGCATTGTACCTTACAAGGCTGTGAGCTCATATGGATCATGAGCGTGTGTATAACTATGTACACACCTAATAAATGCCTCTAGCAGCAACTGTTTTCAAACAGACATTATTAGAAGGAAAACCTTCTGAATTTATTTGGCTTCTTTATACTTTTAATTAATTAATTAGTTGTTTCCATTGGATGGATCCATCATATTACATACTAAGAACCAGTCAGAGCTGATATTGAGTTATCCCTAGTATCCAGAAACTGAGAACTGTATTCACCTTAGTCATATTAATTCCAGGCAGTTGCTCAATCCATCTCTAATCTCTTTAAATTGCCAAAAAGCTTTCTGATTAAAGATAATTAATATGCACAGTGCTTCTGCACAGTAGGGGAGAGTGAACAATTCCAATATTTTGGTAATTTCTAAGCCCACCACACAAAACATTTATAATAATACACACACACAAAGAAATGCAGCATTATACAGTAACACTGCAAGGAGGAATGATAATTCTAGGGCCAAAATATTTAGCAAAGGTCTTGTTAAACTCTCATATCTAGGTAACACCTGAAATGAAACTAATGAAAAGGCACCTTATTCAGATATCATACTATTATCTAATAAAACTGCTAAATACTCACTCAAGATCCAGGTCCTACACTTTTGTTCATTATTCAAATATTGTTTGTCTATTCACTGGTTTCAACACTGAAATATTTGTAGCACCCTCCTGGAACACAAATACTGTGTTGAAGTGATGTTGGTAGGTTGCATGTGTATGACATATATAGGGAACCGGAAGTCTTCGTGTGTGTGGTAGATGATGGATGAATGCCAGTGCAGTGGCAATTCCTGGAATACATATGCTCTGTAACAACAACAACAACAAAAAGACAAATTAAGCTGGCAAAGATATCAACAAAAGAGGTCTATAAAACCAGGAGTTTGGCCACAGTGGCACATACTCAAGGTGTGCGTTGACAGGGTCCCATCGCAGACGCGCTGTCTGTGTGTCTCTGCCACGTTTCCATCATTGTCTGTTTCAGAAGGAAAGGGTTATTGCTTGACAACATTGTGATAGTTTCTTTCTCTACCTACAGTTTGCATCTTATGTACAAAGGCCATAACTCAGCTCTCGGTCAGCAGGAATACTTTATTGATATTTGTGGAAACAGTTGCTAAGACTGAATTCAGCAGTCTGTTGAATAAAAAAATTAATCTAACAACTGGCACTACTAGCGTTCAAGAAGATGCTCCATTAACACTCCTAGAAGTAGCAGAACATGTTTTTCCTAGTAAGTGGCTTCTTTTACAAAGTTAAGTAGGTTTTTGTCTGTGTTGTTTTTGTCGCATTCATGGCAGTGTTGCTGCTTCTTTTGGTGTCTGATTTAACACATGGGCATTCCAGCCAGTTTTCGCTGACTGCTCCATACAGCCCTGTAGATTATGCACTTGGCTTTGTTTCAGGAATCTATGAATATAAAGCCTGTTGAGTATGTGATTTTATTCAAAGCTCTATCCACACTTATTTGCTTTCTCCAAGCACTGAAATGAGTGAATGCATTCTTATTATTTAGTTATGCTGCTATCAAACCACCCCCCCCCAAGAAACTGTGATATCTGTTAAAAAATATTTGACATCAATAAAAAAAGCAAGTTAGAAAACTGTTTGGTCATAGAAAAGGTGTGATAGCTACAAAAAGAGCCAACTTACAAAAGGGTTAGTGATTCACCCAGCCAAGTTAAACAAGACACAATTGGGGCTAATTGACTTCCCTCCTTCGACCTCCCAAGTATGAGTTTATGAAAGCCTGGAAAGCTAAATTAACCCCAATTGTGTCTTGTTTAACTTGGCTATTTAAGTTAAATGGATAACCCTTTTGTGACTTGGCTCTTTTTGTAGATATCACACCTTTGGATAATTAACATTCCCTCTCTCCCACCTTTGTAAATCATCTTTTACTTTAGTTTACATGTTTTGATTTGCGGTGGAAGAAAAAGCAAAACTATTTATATTTTGAGCAGACAAACTCCTCACTGAATAAAGCAAAAAAAGAAACATGAAAGTACATTAGAAATAATTAAAAGGTAGCAATTCACAGTAGGGATTCAAGGATGCTATGGGGACTGCAGCATACAGTAGGTAAGGCATAACTCTAATATAAAAAAAGAAATCTCACCTTTTGTATTTTTATCACATAGCACCTAATATCAAGCCATCCGATTCACATTGTAGTACCCAAATTCAAACTTTTACTGGTAAGCATGTGAGTATGAAACTGTTTCCTCTGACTTCGGCAGATGTTGTTAGGCACTCAAAGTATACCAGAATAAGATTATAACTAAAATGCTAAAATATGGGTTGAAGAGTCTTGTGTAGGTCCTCACTTTTCAGAAACTTGGTTTCTTTTTATTGCAGTATTATCTTTGGGCATGGGCTCAGTATTGTGGCTTTAATTGAACTGAAGGTAGCTATGAAAATGAAGTAAGATGTCATGAACCGTTGGTGGAATTAGAGGGCAACTCCTGGCAAGCTTGTAGTATGAAAATACAGAAGGTTGATTTAAGGCAAAAAAAAGTTTAATGGATTTTATCTGTGGAATTTTCTCTGTATCAGCATCTGAAGAGCTGCAGTGTTCTCTGACCTTGCAAGGCATCTGAATGAACAACATGCCTGTGGCAGGAGAAGCATCTGGAGATGGTTTTCTAAGATAGGTAGTGAGGCAAATCACTGTCTGGAGGTGCTTCTCATGCTCCTGTGACTGTAGAGGGGGCTTAGAGGACTAGCTTCAATAGATCAGGTTATTGAAATAAATCCAGCCTTAAGTACTCAATAAGGGCCATACATCAGCATTCCTGAAATTAACTCTGCCTAATAGAATCAGGTCCATAATACTTAAAGAAAATGGATATGTGAAATAAATATAGGATGTGTTAGTGGAATATTCTGTGATTTATTTAATGATAACCATGGTCCCTGGAACACACATCTTTATAAAACCTGGGAATGCTGAAGTATAAGAACTTAAAGCTGACTGTTGACATTTTTTAATAATCAGACATTGCATAGATGGCTTTTTTATATAAGGAGTTTTATGAGCCACACTCGTTTGTGAAATCAGCAAGACTCAAAGAATAACTAATATGTTGTTAGTTCCCCACATACGATCTAGCTAATATAGAGGTCTACATGTGTAAAACTTTGTAAGAAATAAAAAAGTATGTTACATTACCTCTAAAGTAACACAGGCATGTTTATATACTTGTATCAGAGGGTCTTTGCATTTTTCCTGAAGACTCTTCAGAGACCTTCCTCGCGATCTATTAAAAATCCAGTCCACAATATTAATAGCAAATATAGCAAAAAAGGTAGTTACTAATATTAAGGATTATTCACAATACAATGGGTACAAAAACAGATATGAGCTTGGAAAAGAAGAAGCGAGAGTTCAGAAGAGTTTATCAATGGGAAGGGATTCAGAGTGGGGCCTGTTTACTTCTGGTTTTGTCTGGTTTTGTAATCAACCGGTTTTCTAAGAACATCCAATTCCTGATTAGGAACTGAGATCATCTCAGCTTTCTACAGTTCAAGCCCCAGTATTGCAAATGCTGAGACTTTATCGACCTCATGAAGAGATGAACTGCTCCCGTCAGTTCTATCCATTGACGAGCTCAGAATTAGGTATGTACACAGTACATACCTTTAGTAAGGTGAATGCCGTGACTTTCAGAACCTTAGAGGAATAAAATTGGTGTTAACAGCAAGTTGCCATCAGTTTCTGTAGGTCAGAAAAGTTCATTAGTTCTTTCTATGCTAGGGTTTGTCAATAGTTTTCTATTAGGCAAGGTAATGTAATGATAACTAGAACCTGCAGTGTCCCAGCTCACCCTAAATTGCATAGGTATATTAGAGAGAAATGTGTTCCTTCATTGATCTTTATGCTTCTGAAATTTCTGTACTAATTAAATCTTAACTCATTTTGTCCACTCAAGGTGTTCTGTACTTCAAAAGAGAGAAAAACCACTGAATCCAAACTGTCTTGATTTTCAGGATGGGAAAATTCCCAAATTCTGTTTGGAGTTGGCTTTTGAATAGCCCTCATATACATGGAATAAGGATTCTAAATTCCATTTTTAGACTCTAGAGCATTCAAAGTAGGAAAATTCAGATTCAGTGCTTACAGTCTGAGCCCCTCTCAGCTTAAATGGAAAGCTTTCCAGTACTGACAGAGGATTAAAAAACCAGAGCAAACAATTTATTTGGGAAGTAAAGTTGCCTTGATAGCTCATGTCATCCCGCCTCTTTTGAGTGAAAGGTATTCTGAAAGCAGATGCAAGTTTTACCCAGAGAGCCTGTGGTGGAAGTCTGCTTACCAAATGTCTCCCTGTTCAGCTTATGTGCCCACAGTTAAAATAAAGGCAGAGAGCAAGTTAGAAAAGATGATTTTTCTTTCTGAACTTTCTCCAACAGTTGCTGCAGAATTGGTTTTAATTTTGTGGAAGTTTTATATTGAAGGGTAGTCAGTGAAAATTATTATTTGTAATGGGCTTCTCAAATTTTACTTCCCCAGGGTCTCATAGTTCAGGAGGCCTCTCCCTCCTACCCTGTCCCATTGCAGTTACCAAGCACTTTCCTCTCATGTATATAATGATTATCAACTTATTTTTCACTTAAGGGAGGAGGAGGAGGGGGAATTTAAACTGCTGCTTGACAATGCTTTCAAATGGTGATGAAATGTCTTCTTCGTATCTGAAGAGAACATGATTATTAGCACTGAATCTGACAGACACGATTTCTGAATATTTTTGTGGCATTAATTTAAATCAATGTAATGTTTGAAAACATTTCAGCCCCTCAAACAGCTGATGCAGCTTAGATTCAATTATGACAAATTGCAACACACTGTCAAGTCTTTTTACCAAGTCATTAGTCAGGGATTTTGAATGCGCGGCCTCTGAACGGAGTTCGTCTGGCTGACAGCTCTAATTGTTGGGAACTGCTAAAGGATTGCTAATGAACTGGGGGATCTGTTGGGCCTGTAGCTTTCTTCAAGGATGAAATTTTTGAAAACTTTCACAAGATCAAAGCGGCATAACATGGACCATTTGCTAAATTGTCAGCAGTAGAGTGAAGCAGTCTGAGTCCCAGCTTTAAAGCTGAAGCTTCAGTAGAAAACACCGTACAACTCCTGCCCCTGAGCTTTTTTCAAGTGTCAGTAAAACCATACTGAGAAACAATGACTTGAAGAAAGAGCCCCAGAGCGGCAATGGCCCCTATGGCTTAATTAGGAGGAGCAGAAAGGGAGACAAAAATTCCTCTCTGTTGTTAGTGGGTGCAAGACGGATGAAGTGTCCAGTACTGTTACAAACAGCCCCACAGTTACTTATTTGGCAGCTTCCAAACTTATTAACGGTCAGAGACATAGACGATAGTACAGAAGCAACAGGAAGGCTTCTCTTCTCCTTCCCCAAAAAGACTGGCAGTGGAGTTGCCAGGTTTGTCTTCAGGACCCAAAGACCGAACGCTTTGCCATCGACTTCAAGGGAACCAGGCCTTCCCCTCCAGCACCTGCTCCAGTACCCACAGAAGGCAGTGGGAATGTTCCYGTTGAACTTCGCTGGACACTGAATCCAGCCCCGGTGTAGCTGGCCGGCAATACGCAGCCAATGAATAGTTCCCAGCTGCTGCTGCTGAACAAATATGTTGCCTCATGTTACTCAGCGGCAGAAAGCCAATGCAGTGAAGGGAAACTTTTAAACTGATCTTAAAAGAAAAGAAAGATATGAAAACGTGTCTCCATCATTCCCATCTGGTTTATATTTTCCTTTCATATTCAAGTCTTATTTAGGTCTGTTCATTTTTACTTTTTTTTTTTTTTTTACTCCTTTTCATTGAAATTTACTATGGTATCCTTTTACCAAAAGAAAATAATGCCTGCTGAGCTACAGTAACATTGGTCAATTACCCAAATGTCTTAATATAGAAGTCTGCTGGGGGGGGGGGGGAAGAATGTTTGAAATAAGATTTACATTATTACTTCTTTAAATTAACACTTCAACAGGACTCTAGGAAAAACAAACTCTTTCCTCCTCACGCTGTGTGTGGTACAGTACCAAGCTGATGTTATCCTCCCCAAGACAACCTCTATGTTTAAAAAACAACACTGAAGGGCATATACTGAAAAATTTTTGGAGTGCCTGAAATGGCAACTGTGATTCTGAACATCATTACAGTGTGGAGTGTCTTGGATATGAATTTTGCGTCTCACACCTCCTTCTAAAAACATATTTCATATCTCTATTACACTCCCTCTCTTCTTCTACCAGATATACATTAGCCATATGAACCTTCTGAAGTAAATATTGCTTAGCCTTTCTATAGGGCTTCTTTAGGTTCTGGTCAGCAGATGTGGAAGAGATTTCCTTGAAAAAATTTGTCTGGGAGATATGAGCAATTTATACCTGTCCACTGCTATAACTTTCATTTACAGTCAAATATTCAACCTGGAGCTAGAGTTTGTTTGTTTGTTTTTAATGGAATTCTTAAATTAGACATTTATATTAACAAAGTTGATCAAGCTGCAGGAGACTTGCAGTAGTATAATAATTACTACCAATTTTCAACAGGTGATCAAGGAAGAGAAGAATCCCATTCAATTGCCCATGGGGACTGGTTTATACACTCAGTCTACCACTGACTTTATAGCAGCAGAAAATTCACAAAAAGATCTAGTATTGCTTGGATTAACATGAAATACACCAATAGCCGCAGATACTGAGTTTTATGCTAGCTGAAAACTTAAATCCCCAAACTAACCTGAGACATTCCTCAATTTTCACTAGGAAAACCCATATGGGTGGTTTTCTCCTCTCCTAATTTTAGGCATCTAGACTGAGCATCAGGATTCTCTCTATGCTTGTTGGGTGAGTCATCCTATTTGTCTTGGACACATATCTTGTGGCTGAAGAAATGACGTGGTAGAGCATCTGTCTTCCTCAGTTGGCTCTAGAGGGAGCCCAAATGACAAAATTGGATTACACACCCAATTTTTAGAGTTGAAGTTACAGCAGAGAAAATCCAGCTGACAGTGCCTAATGGACCTGCTTTTGGACAAGCCCCAAATTGATGAAGACTTGACAGTGCTGAGCTGCTTGTTACCATCCTCAGAAGAGGACAACTTGTGGGAGCTCACTGACAACACAGGACTCAGCACATATTTGCTGGTGGCAGTTTACACAACAGTCCTGAAATGTGTATCACCTAGCCTACAACATAGTGTATTCCATCCCCACGCTCACTGAGAAGTCATTTGGTTCAGTTGACAGCAGACGTTGCTGGTGCATGTGGAAGAACCGTGAAGACAAAATCAAATCAGAATTGCAATAGGGTGCACTCCCCTGCCTCCAAAAGAGAAAGTTTCATACTGATAATCTTCTCTAACTTATGCTAGAGTCCCACTGGGACATAAACACCAGGTTCTTTTCCTGGGTTTTTCATGCCAGTCGAGGCTGAGTATGTATTGCCAACATGAAGTGCTGAGCACTGCAGCAAACATGGGCGGTAGTAGCATTACCCAACTGCTTTGCTGTTGGAGCATTGAACCAAACTGTAGGAGTGCTTGTCTACTGGAGGGTGAATGTAAGCCTTGCCTCCCAAGATAAGATGCTCTAGTCGACTCACTCTCATGGATTCTTTTTTTATATCAAGCAGCTTCTGTCCAGGTTGCGTAGAAGGGGGACAGAGAAAAAGAGAAGAGAGATTTTTATCTTTGTGGTAAAGCATAGACTGAGAACTGGGACACTTCACTTCTAGTTTATGATCCAGTAAATGCTTACTATGGAATATATGATGAAGGAACAGTTTCAGCAAAATACTACTGGTAAGGATTCACGTCTGTGAATTCAAAGTGAAGCCTGGGTTTCAGAAATTAACTGTCAGAGAGCGGTTCATTTTAAAACAAACTTCTCTCCATAGCTATCCTACTGAGTAGCTTAGGTASCTCTTGGCAGGCTGCATTTTGCAGTCCCAGCCAGGGATGCCTCAGTCTCCCTGGGGCCTCTATAGAGACTCCATAGGCCTAATCCAGGAATCCGAATTACTCAAGTGAACAAAGGCCTGACCATTATTGCGGTGCAAGTGCTATAGCAACCGACGTCTCCTATGGGTCTAGTCTCAATGGGTACAGTTACTCTGCTGTGTGCAAGAGTGTGTGCCACCGAGCTCCTGGGGCATGCCACCTCCTTCCTGGCTTTTTGGGCCAGCTCCCTCAGCTCTCTGACACAAAACCCAGGCATGCTTTGGAGAACAGCTCAGTCCTCTGGAGAGCAGATTGGACAGGCTGGCAGCAAGTTTGCCTTCTCCTAGTCAAAATACTTCAACACTATTTCAGGGGAATCTGTGCTGACCACTAGCCATGTGCTTTCTGGCTATACCTAGGACATGCTACGTGTGCTCAGTTTCAAGCTATAAAAACATCATTCTGGCAGGCTGCAGCACAGTCCTTCATTATTTCAGACACTCTGAACTAACTAATCACCTAAAAAAGAAGAATCATGGCTTGGGACACTGGAATCCTGAAGAAATATAAGATCAAGTACTATGTAATACCGATGCAGCTCTAGAGGAGGTTGATCCTGAGCAGCCTGGACACAAGCCATTGTATGCCACATGGCCTCAGGTCCAGACATGACTCCCTATCACTTTTTTTATTTACTGGTATAGATATATGTTTGTTATGTTTGCAATATAGTGTACGTATAGATCATAATGCTTCTGAGGTGCCCCTCTTTATCTGAAAAACAGGAATGGCTATACTTCCTTACACCCCATATAGACACCGTAAATTACCAAGATAGATACTTAATAAGTAACACTTTACAAGGATTAAGCATAAGAGGGTCTATACCATTATGGAAGGCAGACATTGGCTTGGGCCAGCACCTGCTGATGAATAGTTTGTGTTGCAAGGGGGAAGTGGCATGAGTCTTGATGCCTACTCAAAAGTTGTTACTTCTACCTGAATCGCACAGCTACAGTGGCACCTGGACCAAGAGCTCRACTTCAGTAGTCAGTCAGAACAATGATGTTTAGTAATAGCTTTCTTCCTGGTTTTTGTTGTTCCTCTTGTGCTTCCTCAGAAAAGAACTCAGGCCTGAATCTCTGTTTACAGAAACTGTGGTTTACCAACTGTTGTAATGTGTTACCTCTTGTATTTAATTCCAATTTACTAATAAAAAATATCCTTTCTGTCAGGAAAAAGCAATTTCCCTCTATCTGTGTCTCAAAACATAAGAAAACAAAACAGATGCTTGTTGCCTTTAATAAAGAACATGCATATGCATTGTAATAACTTCTAGCTTATTTTTGTGATGCCAATATTTAATTATGTTCATTTTGCATTTGTAATTAGAGGGCAGAACAGATGGTGAAGGCGCAAAGTAAAGGAAAGTGTCCATTCATATAACCTGCTATGTGATGCCAAGAAACTCTTGTGCTCAGAGCCTGATCCAAGATCTACTGAATCCAGAATGAGTGTATCATCTATTGAATATCGGAGGTCTAGAGGAAGCCACAAAGAAGGGCTTTTCTGTAACCTATTTTCCTGATGTGTACATGGTGAATATATTTCTCTCAGGAATTTTGTTTTCTGATTTTAAGGAAATTTTGGTTCAGTTTGATGTGGGTCACCTTATTTCTTGCTTGCTTTCCTGTAGATAAAAATAAATTGTTTGTGAAAAATTAATTAACCTGAGTTGGGAAAAATGTCTCACTGTATGTTGTGTTCTAACAATAACAATTCATGCAGTTAACGGYATAAGTCACATAGAGAGCCAGATAAAACATATTTAGATTATTTTCAACATCACTGAAAACTAGAAGCTCAAACAGATCAAAACTTGGGTCCTGCATTTCATTCAAAAACACATAAAATTAACCGTTGTGCTTACTCATTTTACAAATAATATGTATTTTTATTTCTCTTTCAAATTAGCATATTTGTTTTAAAAAATGTCAATTTTAACCAAAGAATTTTAAATAGATTGAGTAGGCACAAGTATATACTAAATAAAAAATGTCATTTTCAGTCAAATGAAGCATTTGCATTGACCAAAAATGAACTTGTGTGTGTATTGCGTGTGTGTGTGTAACTGAAACTTTTTTTTAAGTATGTATGATTCATCATTTGTCTGGCAACAGTCACAACGATATTTCTCCTGATCTCTGAGCAGGAAATGGATGTTCTTAATCAATATGTCATGAACTTTAGCTATATAAATGGCACTGCTGAGACTGGCAGTAGAATATTAAAGCATGTCAACAAATTCAAGATAGTGTTCAGAAGAAACTATTATTTGAGGGCTTAAAAACATGCTTACAGTAAACAACTCAAGAAACTGGATCTGTTTAGCTCATGAAAAAGGTCAAGAGGTGACTTGACTGTGATGTGTAAGTACTTTCACAGGGAGTACTGGCATAGGAAGTTATTAACAAGAACTGATAATGGGAAATTGAAGCCTGACAAATTCGTATTACGAGTAAGAAACATTACTAACACGGAGGGTAATTAAGTATTGGAAGAACCTACCAATASCAGTGCATTCTCCTCTGCCTCTTGAAGTCACCCAATCAAAAATGAATGGAGGATGTAATTTAATCCAATAGTTTCTAGTCATCTTTGATTCGTAGTGGAAGGAGAAGAAAGAATCCCCATATAGTGAATTTAAGTCGATTGAAAATATGCTTCCTTTTCTCAATAATCTTTTGCAGATCCTCTTAAAAGGAGTCTGCCACTTTGAATCAAGCACAAATTATTAGGCTCAACTCAGGGGAAACTGACTCTACAGATGTTCTGAGTAGGTGGTCTCCTGGTGCTCTCTGACCTTTAAAATCCATGAATCAGGAATTTTATATATATATATGCATGTATTTATAAAATATCATTACACATAGGTACTACTGCAGTGATTAATTACATATGCTTTTCAATAATAGGAAAGGACTACCAGCAGAGTGCAAACAGCAAATTACTAACATTTTCAGGAAAAAATTCAGTGATCTTCAGACACAGAATTAGTCACTGAAGAGATCTGTGCATAATTTGGCAATAACTAATAAGCCCAAGAATTTTACAGTCTATTTGAGAACAATTTGCAAAGAGAAAACAAAGCAAAATTCTTCAGATAAATTATTCATTTGAATTAGTCATTTAGCTCTAGTAAGGAGTTGTAGACTTTTTGAAAATACGTGGCAAGGGGATACAGTTTTAAAGAGATTGAAGCAAAAATACTCTGTTCTTCTAGAGCTTGTTTCATCACATGATCTCAAGGCACTTAATCATTAATTATGCTGAATATTAATTATAACCATTTTACATTTGAATAAACTGAGGCACAGTGCCTTGCCTATGGTCACACAGCAAGTGGGGATAAAAGTTGGGAAAAAAAGCTACCTCACTAACCATTAAATATGTTTCCTGTAACTATTCTCTTAGGCTTTGCTGCCCCACTACATTATTAAACTTAACTTATGATGGAAACGAGTTTTATGTGACCACACTGTCTACTTGTGTGTTAGCTATAATGAAGGTACTATAAATTATATAAGTAAATTAATATGGATGTAATAATCATGCATTTAAAATACTTTACCTTAGAAATTGATTGATTTTTTTTTCTTATTGACAAGGGCAAACAAATTTGAGAAGATAGAGATCTCACAATTATTGAGGGAGGGATTTACCTGATCAGATGTAGAGATCTTCAGTGCAGGTGTCTACATCTGAATCTGTCACTATGCACTCTCTTTAAGGTCAGTGCAAGAGAGAGGCATATGTAGGGTGCAATTCACCTTACCCTGGAGTTGGTGCCTACATTTGTCAGATGTGTCCCCCCCGAGCACCCATTCACTGGCTGTCGGAGCAGCCCAGGGTAGTAGGTTCAGATGTAAGCAGAACCACAGTCCTACAGGTTGGGAAAGGCCTCTGGGGGTCATACGGTCCAACCTCCATCTCAAAGCACCACCAACTTACATAAGGCTGCTTAGGGCCTCATCCAGTAGATTTCTGAATAGCTACAAGGATGTCTTTAAGGATATGGCTAAAGCTAGGTGCAGTAAACCCCACTGTGAATTGCAACAGTCCTTGAAAGAGGCAGCCTTGCAGAGAATAGAGATCCAAATTAGTGTTATAACAAAGCCAAGATGACCATGTGAGCTGAACCAATTTATTGAACACAAAGGATAGGATAGCATCAGCTAAACAGGTGCTGTGGAGTATCTCTATCTGCAGAAAGGTGCAAGTCCCCTGTCTTGCATCGTATCTGCCAACCTGTGCACATTTCTCTGATACTCTTAAGGCATCTCAAGTGGCCCGGGATGCCTATTGCTTATGCATCAGGATGCTGCCCGGATTATAACAGCTCAGGATTCACATACTTGAACACTGAAGTCACCAGTGCACGTGTCTATGTGTGATCTAGGTAGCTAATCTCCGATTATCGTTAATGGACGCCAAGCTACCCAACAGAGCCTGAAGGGATGTTTCACTCTGCCGAAGATAGACCTGCATCTTTGAACAGCTGAATAACTTCCCAGATTATTTATTCTGTACTAAATCTAATGCCAGTGCTTGAACCTGGAACCAAATCCCAGTTGTCTTGAACTCCCAGACTGACCAAGCTGCCGGAATACATGCTGTTACTGTACTTTCATGGGATATATAATCCTTGATTCTTAGGAAGCATGTTGTGAAGTAGATCAATAAATGCTGGTGTGATATGTTTACAACTGATTAAGGTGACAAGTATGTTAAATATTATGGTGTCGTGGTTTAAGCCCAGCCGGCAACTAAGCACCACACAGCCGCTCGCTCACTCTCCCCCGGGTGGGACGAGGGAGAGAATCGGAAGGGTAAAAGTGAGAA
>JASVER010000062.1:1862343-1872842 GCA_030449065.1 Oceanodroma leucorhoa
CCGAACGTCCCCCACTTCCTTCTTCTTCCCCCAACCTTATATGCTGAGTGACATCATATGGTATGGAATACCCCATTGGCCAGCTGGCCTAGCTGTCCTGACTGTGCTCCCTCCCAGCCTCCTGTGCACCTCACAGAGCATGTGAGCTGAAAAGTCCTTGAGAAAGTAGACTACCTAGCAACAACTAAAAACATTAATGTGTTATCAACATTCTTCTTACACTAAATCCAAAACATAGCACTATACCAACTACTAGAAAGAAAATTAATTCCACCCCAGCCAAAACTAGGACATATGGTCTGGTAAAGACAACTGCAAGAGAACATGGGACTTCGGCTTCCAAGTATCTGCTAAAATTGGATGTGTTTGGATGCAGGCACAGCTCCAAAATTACTACCACTGTTACTGCAAAACTAGCTAAGAATTCTGATTAAGAAGTAAAATAGTTATTTTATATGCTGTTATTTATAAACCAGGAGCAAGAGTAAAGAACGTGTCTTTGTAAACATTTGTTAGTGTTGTAATTTCGAAAAGATGAAGCCAGTAGTCATTCAAGTCCTGGTCCCTTTTTCTTTTTTTCCTAACTTCGGTTTTGAACCATCAATGCTACCACTTTTTCCTCTAACTTCAGCTTTTGTTGGTTTTAAGGGCAAAGTTGTGCCTTGTTCATAATTTGGAAACCATATTGCCTACATAATGCAATCTTTCTAGGAATGAGTTTACAAAATATTTAAGAGTCTGCTTAGCTTTAACTACAGTTTATAGAGGTGTTGCTGTGATTCAGCACATGCTTAACACTTCATTATTTCAAAAGGTGTGAGAGATCAAGAGATGCCCTTCAGCCCTTCTCCAAATTGCTGATTTGAGCCCTTCTTCGGTTTAGAGAGCTTCTTATCTAGTCCCTAAAGGTTCAAAGGAATATATTTTCTGGATGTGTTGACCAGAAAAGATTTAATATTAGTGTCAAGTGGTGCTTCAGATGCTTCCTACGACAGAGGTTTCGTTTCAAACACTTTAATTCCAAACACAGAAACAAAGTACCTTGTGAACACTTCCACCTCTTCCATGTCACTGCTTCAAATTTTTCTGTCTATGCACAGCAATAGACTTATTCCTGATCTATGAATTTATTTGTAGCTATTGTGTTTTAAAATGCCGCCTTCTTGTCTTCAAGTTTACAGGACACAGTTAACCAGACATTTCTTTACCTATTTCTATCAAGTAAATAAAAATCTGCCAAGTTGTTAAATTTTTTAAATGTTTGACTTTATGTTACCATACAGTTCCCATTCTTTATTTCTGCTTCCAAATCTCCTCTTATCTGGGATGGCTTCCTGCCATTATTGTTGATTTCTTCATATTTATGGGACCTTGACATTTAGGGCACTCAGGAAGCTGTCCATGAACAGTTCCCATTTTGGAGTTAGTTAAACAAAATCTTAAATATTTTGCTGAAGTATGGTCCAGATATCTCCCCCTGGAAACACAGCTACTTAAGAATGGTAGTTGTATGAAAGATGCTCCAACCTAGTATGTATGAAGGAAAGTAATGCAGAAGCATTTATTAAAATAAAATAAAATTAAATTAAATCCCCTGTACATCTTATTTGCTGTATTTCTTTCATATGTTGCTGCAAAATCTACTTTGATCTGTACAGTACATCGTCAAGTCATATGGCACTGTAAAATACCATCATTTATGAAAAAAGCACACATATAATTTAAATAGATAAGTAGCACAAGTATGCCACTTTTTTTCCTGTATGATAACAGATTACTATAAGGTTTCAGTCATGAAGTTAAACATCCTGGAGTAGTTAAACAGGAATTTTACCCCAAAGCAAGTGTACGAGCTATGTGAATATTCGGAAACCAGATGACATGCATAGATAGCAACAGAAGCCTGGATGGATCAACAAGCTTTATCAGCTCTATGTTTAAAAGTATAAAGCTTTGAAGAAGAAGAAGAAGAAGAAGAAGAAGAAGAAGAAGAAGAAGAAGAAGAAGAAGAAGAAGAAGAAGGGAAGAAAGAGTGATTTGAGGTATAAGGAAATTATTATTCTCATGAGAAATCTGATGCAGCACTTGTAATGTCTTTTCTCTGTTATTAAGTCACATCAATAATACTGTCTGATAATATTTTCCTTAAAGTAAATATAGTGCGAGTGCTATTAGTGTGATCATGTTTCCAACAGCAACACAATAAAAGGAAAAGATGCTTTACGGCTTGTTTAACCCTCTTAATAACATTTAAGTGATGATATATGTATTATGACAAGGTAAAATAATTGCTAAAAATAACACAAGGAAAATATATCTGTGAGCTTTTTTCTGTTATTTTAAAAAAATCAATCAGAAATATAAGGACGTTTAACAYCTTCAGACTTGTTCCTGTTATTTAAAGAAAAATCAATGGGAAATATACGGAGCTTTAGTGCTTTTGAAAGAACATGGTATCATTTGGAGGTTGTTTCTAGCCTCACAAATTCACTGACACATTTTCCATGATAGTTTCATCTCAGGTATTCCACCAGCATTTTTCCAAGAGAAATATTTGCAGCAAAATTTTTAATTAATTTTTAGTAAAACCAGTAAAAATTTGGAGACTGAGAATTTTGAACTTAAACCAAATGTTAGCATTAGACACCTGATTAGAGCAATCATATTTAGCTAATCAGCTAACAGAAATAACAGTACACCTACGTATTCAGGCCAAACCAGTTTACTCCTTAACCCTATAGATTTATGCAATGCCAAAGTGTTCACACTGTGCACATATGTTTTTTGTAGGATGCAGGCCTGAGATATTTCCTATTTTGAAATTCCAATTTTTGATACAATTAGGTGTTTCAAGCAATTTCATGGTTAATAAATAGTCATCAAAATGACTTGCCAAAACACTTTGGTTTACGAAAAAAAATATGTGAGAAATTGTTACTGATACACAGTGTGGACCAATTCTCAAATCTCCTTAGTGGCCTGAAGGACTATGAAAGAACATAACCTGGAACTTGAGCAATGAAAAAATATGATTTTTGAAAAGTAATCCTTTTGGTGGAAGGGTGCATGCTCTGTCAGGCTATTCAAGTAGGTCAGTGAGGCCACTGGGCAGAATTGAGGCATGCAATTTTGGTCATCAGAGCATATCTAAAATAATAGTCAAAGACTCTAACTTTCTAGCAGTCCTCCAGTTCTCYGTGAGGGTTTTAGTCATGTTCCAGAGAGGCAATTGGTGCTCATCCCCGTGTTTGATGCAATAAACAGCAGAGGAAGTGCACTGGACAGCTAGGTGGTGATTAGTTTACAGAGAAAGGAAGACAGATGTCATTGTGGCAATGGAGGAGTCCTGGATTCCTCAGAAAATTATTCTGTAAGCCACGGCAAAGAAAATGTAACACCAGACTGCAATGCTATAATTGCAAAGAAACTAGAAGGGAAAGGACAATGACATCAAGAATCATCAAAATGAGATAAAAGTATGCAAGAAAATCTCATTTGCAATGTATCTATCTGGCCTACAGCAACAACAAAATATCCACTGTCTAACTGAATGTGTCTCACTGAACCTTGAACAAATGGTGCTTTTTGACTATGTTTCCACCAACTATCAGTGAGCAATTGTTGATTAGACAATGTCCGCTCTACACGCACTTCAGACTGGTCTTCTTCCAGTTTACTAACATCCATCAGCCTTTTTCAYTCAATTTCATTAAAAAGGAAAACAGCCTGTACTCTCCAAGGCCTCGCCATGATGTGCACTACAGAAGAGTAAGTAAAGACAACCGGGCCCTTCTCTTCAGAAGTGCTAGGTCTTCTGATACGAACTGAGACTCCAGTGCCAGACACTCGCCTTACGTCTCTCTCTCACTGCAACCCTCAGTAATTTCTTCCCATAGAAGTATTTATATATTCGGAGCAATTGCGTAAAGTGCTCCTTGATGGAAAACAAACCAGAAACATTTGTTAGTGTGGACATATAAATAATTCACARCAAGACAATTTTATATATGAACCTCTGTAAGCTCACACCTGACCTTCCTCCTGGTTACTTATTTAAAAGCGTATGCTTTAAGTTTTCAAGGTCCTCTTCTTCAATCATCAAAACATCTTTGTAGTTGTTCCTTTTACTTGTCACAAATTTTAAACACCATTTTTGAAAGTCGAACTATAATCACAAGTGCCTCTGTGGTTTAAAACTAACTGGTAACCTGTTAGAAGGTAAATCTTACCTCAGTCCCTTGCTTCTTCCCCATCATCTTATTTGTGATTAGTTTTGCCGGTTAATTTCTCTTCAAGCACATTCTACATTCACCATATTTCCTTTGCAAAGTCCAACTTCAAGCTGAATTGAGCTGTCCTTTTGGTTCCCACTCTTGTTGCAAGGGGAGATTCCCAAATGCTGCTCTCCGGACTGTGCTAAGAGAACTAGAGAATACAGAGGAAAAAAACCTGAAAATCCCAGCTTAGTCCATGCAGGTGAAATTCATTGGTTCAGAAGCCTCGCTAGTAATCTAAATAAGTTTTAAATAATCTCAGATATCTATGTGTTCTTTTCTCGTTCCTAAACAATGTAGTAATATGCATATCAAAACCCATAATCTATTGTAAGGAGTAGATCTAAGGGAATTCTGAAGACACTAGGCCTCCCCTCCAAAATTAAAAAGACCAAATCCACTTAGGAGATGACTTAAAGCTATTTACTCAGTTTTATAGATGAGTTCCTTCAATGCATTTCTCCTGTATCACAAAAATTTGCAAGTTTAGGTTTTGTTATTTAATTCAGGCAGCAACAGATAATTTTTTAATTTCAGGATAGATTCCACAGATGAGGCAATAGATTTCCCTAATGTGATACTTTCTATTGTTAGTTGGAATAGTAGATAAGCAACTTGGATACAACACAACAGGCTTGCTTTGATTTATTGTCTACAGTAGAGGGCCAATATTTTTTGGGAAATGGAAACCAATTTGGAATAAAGAAGAAGCTCAAAAGGAAAAAAAATCCCTTGGCATTAATTTGCTGAGTCAATTCATGGTTTGGTGAGACAGCATTCACTGTAACTGCTAATATATACTAAAGCTGGAGAGCCACACCAGGCCTGATCCACGGCCAAGGAAAACTACAGATGGTCCTTCAGTAAAACTGGCATAAGATTAAATCTGACTGATATTTTAAAACTAATATAGAAAACTGGAGATGGGAAAGATAAATGTAAGATTCATTATATTACCCTGTGAGAGAATTCTAATTATTTCTAAGAGGTCAACAGAGCTTGATACTTAAGAATAAAGTACAGGTTAGGAAAATAGTACATGTTTTGAGTGTATGACTGGAAGGAGAGAAAAGGAAGAGAAAGCAAATTAACAGAGACTCTCTGAAACAGTGCTAGATCACAAATGAATGAATGAAAGTGACTTCTTCATTTTGGCTTCAAAGAAGAAGACGACTGCTTCACTGTACTATTTCTGATTCCTTCTGTTAGTACTATTTCATGTCTATTAAGTCCTCCATTTGGTCAAGATCACTCTGTCTTGGTTTGGCTCTGATCAAGTCTTTGGCTACGTGTCTATGTTGGTTTTGGCTGGGCTTTCTGGATGGCAGCTTCTATTTTTCCGTAAACTGTCTTCACTTCTTGGGAATTGTAATGATTCTTCTCATTCTAAAATAAATATCTAAAATAAGTGATATAAATATGCACTGGAAGTTCACATATGACATGTCGGCTACAAGGGAGGATTAGGCACCTATAGCATCTAGACTTTGATAATGTGCATCTGACCAAATTTTTCTCAAACACGATATGCAAAAGCAAGACATTATGTCCTCTTCTAAAAATGTAATAGCTAAATGTTAATGATAATAATGGCAACAATAATAATGGTGATAATAATACTAACTTCTTGAAAACTCTTGCATGCATTCAAGACAATCAATCCTGCAGAAAAGCTTAAAATGCCAATCAAGACCTTAATGTTCTTTATAAAACAAATACTTCAGTCATTTTTGTTTCAACCCTTGTATTAAAAGATAATGGAATCAAAAAAGCAAGCAAATCAAACTATTTAAATTTCAGAGAAAAAGGATGGGGATTTCTAGCAAGATTTAAAAAAAAAAACTGAAAAAAATAATGCTAAACACTGAAATTTCTTTGAATCGCTTCTTCTTATTAGGAAACCTTTTGTTGGGAAAATGCACATCTTACAAAAGTTACTGATAATATTGCCACTGAATTTGAAATGTGGATTTCACAGAATCACAGGATGGCTGAGGTTGGAAGGGACCTCTGGGCATCTACAACAGGCTGCCCAGGACCATGTCCAGATGATTTTGTATASCTCCAAGGATGCAGACTCCACAACCCCTCTGGGCAACCTGTCCCTGTGCTTGGTGACCCTGAAAGTAAAAAAGTGTTTCCTGATGTTCAGAGGGAATATCCTGTGTTTCAGTTTGTGCCCATTGCCTCTGGTCCTGTCACTGGGCACAACTGAAAAGATCCTGTCTTCTTTACACCCTCCCTTCAGATATTTGCACACATAAATGATTTTCCCCTTGAAATGCGTTTCTCCTCCCTAAACAGTCGCAGCTCTCTCCGTATKTCCTCATAGGAGAGATGCTCCAGTCACTTAATCATCTTTGTGGCCCTTTGCTGGACTCTTTCCAGTATGTTCATGTCTCTCTTGTACTCAGGAGCCAAAAACTGGACCCGGCATTCCAGATGTGGCCTCACCAGAGCTGAGGGGAAGGATCACCTCCCTTGACTTGCTGGAAATACTTTACCTAATGCAGCCCAGGATAGCTTTAGTCTTCTTTGCAGCAAGGGCACATTGCTGGCTTATGTTCAACTTGGTGTCCACCAGGATCCCCAGGGCCTTTTCTGCCAAGATATCTTCCAGCTGGGTTGCTCCCAGCATACTTTGGTGCAGGAGGTTGTTCCTCCCCAAGTGCAAGATTTTGTACTTCCCTTTGTTGAACCTTATGAGGTACCTGTCAGCCCCTTTCTCCAGACTGTCGAGGTCTCTCTGGACGGCAGCATGACCCTTTGTAATATCAGCCATTCATTCCAGTTTTGTGTCTTCAGAAAACTTGCTGAGGCTACACTGATGAGGCTACCCCATCATCCAGATCATTAAAGAAGATGTTGAACAGGATTGGACTCAGTATTGTCTCTTGGGGTACACCAATAGTTACTGGCCTCCAACTAGACTTTGTGCCACTGATCACCACTCTCTGATCTTGGCTGTTCGGTCATTTTTAATCCACTACACTGTGTTCTCACCCAGCCCATACATCAACAGCTTCTCTATGAGGATCTTATGGGAGACAGCGTCGAAAGCTCTACTGAAACCAAGATAGACAATATCCACTGCTTTCCCCTTATCTACCAGGCCAGTCATTTCATTGTAGAAGGTTGTCATGTGCTTGAGAATGACTTTCCCTTTGTGAATCTATGCTGATTATTCCCTATCATCTTCATGTCATCCATATGCCTGGAAATAATTCCCAGGAATAGGTCCATAACCTTCCCAGGCATCAAGGTGAGGCTGAGCAGCCTGCAGTTCTGTGGGTTCTCCTTCTTGCCCTTTTTGAAGATAGGAGCAACACTTGCATTTCTCCAGTCTTCAGGCATCTCCCCCCGTTGCCACAATCATTCAAAGACTATCAAGAGTGACCTCACGATGACATCTGCGAGCTCCCTCAGCATTCACGGGTTCATCCTATCAGGGCCTATGGTTTTAGGTGTGTCCAATTTGCTTATGTATTCTCTAACCTGATGCTCTTCCATCAAGGGTAAGTTTACATTGCTCCAGGCTTTCCCCTGGTCATCAGTGCCTGATTTTTCTGAAGCTCGATCTTACTAGTAGAGCCTGAGGTGAAGAAAGCATGCAATACCTTCGTCGCCAGGTCCTCTGCCCCATACAGTAGTGGACCCACATTTTCCACAGCTTTCCACTAGGTACTTACAGAAGCCTTTCCTATTGCTTTTTACAACTCTCACAGAATTTAACTTCAGGTGGGTTTTGGCCTTCCTAACCATATCTCTGCATGTTTGGACAGTGCCTCTATTCTCAGGTTGCCTGTACCCACTTCCACCTACTGTATGTTTTCTTTTTATGTTTGGGTTTGGCCAGGAGCATCCTGTTCATCCACGCAGGCCTTCTGGCATTTTTGCTTGACTTCCTAATCATTGGGATGAATTGCTCTTGAGCTTGGAGAAGGTGATCCTTGAATATTATCCAGCTTTCCTGGGCTTGTCTTCCCTCCAGAGCCTTGTCCCATGGGACTTCGAAGTGGCCAGTCTGCTCTTCTGAAACCCAGGGTTGTGAGCTTGATTTTTGCCTTGCTCCCTGCCCCCAGGATCCTGAGCTCCACCATCTCATTGTCACTGCAGCCAAGGCTGCTGCTGCCATTGACCTTCACATCCCCAATGAATCCCTCCTTGTTGGTGAGTATGAGGTCCAGCAGAGCACTTCTCCTTGTTGGCTCCTCTGTCACTTAAGTCAGGTAGTTGTAACAGATGCCCTCCAGGAACCTGCTGTATTGCTTATCAATACTGTGTTATTCCTCCTTCAAATATCAGGGTGGTTGAATGAACCCCATGAAGACCAGGGCCTGTGAACCTGAGGTTCTGGTTGTCTGTAAAGGGCCTCAGCCACTTGTTCTTCCTGGTCAGGCAACCTGTAGCAGATACCCACTACAATATCACCCTTACCTATCTTCTTTTTACTCCTTACTCATAAGGTCTCAGTTGACTCATCTATCCCCAGCCAGAGCTCCATGCATTCCGGCTGTTCTCTCACTAAAGAACAACTCCCCCTCCTCATCTTCCTGGTCTGCCTTTCCCATGGAGCCTGTATCCCTCCATTGTAACCTTCCAGTCATGCGAACCATCTCACCATATCTCCATGATCTGCACAACACCATAGCCCTGCAACTATTCTCTAACTCCTCTTTATTCCCCATGCTATGTGCATTAGTGTACAGATTCRTATCAGCTTCACTACAGAAAAAATAGTATATCACTCTAATGCCTACCATCAGAGAGCAGTACGATGATGAAAAACTAGCTTCCAAAGAAAACAGACAAAATAGTTTTAAAGCATTACAAACTGCACAAAGTGAGACCGAATGGGTACGTTTATTGTTTATTATAGAAGTCTGTGGAAAAGAGAGCTTATGGGACACACGAGACGCAAATACAATTTTTCAAATGAAATATTATCCCCTTGTCATGACAGAGGAAATTTTAAGAAAGCTTTCCAGCCCTTTATTATACAGTAGATTATTCCATCAATGACTTAAGATCAGGATTTTGGCAGTCAAAATGAAAAGATAAGAGTTCAAACGCTGTGCTATTGGTTTTTACATATCTATCTTAAAGTCTGCCTGGCATTAAAAGTTTTCCACGGAAATTATTTATTCCAACTAGGCAAATGCTCAGGGCATCAGTACTGAAACAATGATAGACAATGCATTAGTTTAAGGGACTGAGCATCAAAGAGCATAACTACTTATGGAAATAGTAGTTCTGGATAGTCACAAAAAAGGATTCCAGTCACACATCACACAGCAATTGCAGTCAAGCCCCATACAACATATGTATATTTTGTGACAGTTTTATATGCTGTAAAGAGCAAAGGAATTATCCTTAGTTTGGCTGAGTTTTTGGTAAAGACCGTTATAAAAATTTAGCAAACATACCATACACAGTTTCTCTCAGCTTTCTCACCCACACTTAATGCCTTTTTTATTTTGTATGGCCAGGTAGATTTCCATGTCCTGTGAGATACGAATGAGAGGAACAGGGGTGGTAGAGGGGAAACCTTGTCTTGCATGCAGTGTATGAGAATTATGCAAATATATCACTACTCTTGTGCAGAGAAGAAATTATTTAAAGTCCATATATTTACTATTAAAAATTTGATAGTAATTAGATAGTATTATTATAGAAGTATAAAATGTGCCAGTCATTTTTTTTTTTTTTTAATTCTGTGAAGTTTTGATTCTTTTTTTCTCTGTTTAAAAGGTATTGGAAGAAGAGCATTTTTAAACATAGACAAATTTATCCACTGGTCTAAGATTAAAATTCTAGCACATAAAATACAGCAATCCAGAAAGACAGGAATCCCTTATATTTCAGAGAAAAAGCTTAAGGATTTGTGTGATGATGAGTGGTAATATTCACTGTCAATTACTTGTGTAATATATTTCTTTTATTTGTAAGCACCTCTTAAGTGTTTGGATGGGATTCAACTGACTGCGTGTCAGAATCTATAGCATAGACGTCTACATCTCTGTTCATCAATGTGGGTCTATTTATAGTTAATGGAAAGAAACAGACATTTCCAGAATGTGATTCATCTTGTCCCAAAGTAGACATCTACATTTAGTGAAAACTCTCACCCCTGGGAAGCATGTTTCTCTCATTACTGTAGAGGGAGTTCAGGATTACTAGGTCATATGGAGCGGTTCATCTTGAGGGCGCTCACGAGGCAGGTGC